>CABFWO010007289.1:0-17582 GCA_902155825.1 Timema genevievae
AAAGTCTAACCGGAAGATATTTATTGATTACTCCAAAATTTTGCACTTATGTTTCTTAAATATTCTTTCAACTTTTCCGCGCTAGTAGGAAGAAAAAATCTGGAATTAAAAAAGTAACGAAAATTTGAAAATTTACATCATTTTCGACTAATTTCGTATATTTTGAACCCAAAATGGAACCGGAAGATATTCATTGATTAATCTGAAATTTTCTACACATGTTTCTGAAACATATCCACAACTTTTCCGCACTAGCGGGAAAATAATTTCGAAAAAAGTTTTTACGCTCCGCCCTACTGTGTATCCACCAATACATCTAAAACACATTTGAAAATAGCAAGATTATCGACAGGATCAAATGGTATTGAACCAGTACCCCTTATCCAAAGATACGACGCAGGTCATTAATATCCGCTTTTGATTTCTAGAAAAAGCATATTTTCTGTGGAGAGGATTGTGATTTAAAAAAGATAAGAAAAACTCTGAAAGATGGAGAGCAGCATATCAATTTCGACAATTGAAAACCCAGAATACATCAGTCAAAAATATGATCATCGAAACTTGTGGTACAAAAATAATTTATGTTTAAGCTTCAGAAGTTAAAACATCGGCAAGCCGGTGTGGTTAGTGACTTACACGCTGCGGGTGCAAAATATCATATCTTATTTTGTAATGAATTCACGAATTCAAGGAATGTTGAATATGCAAAACGAAAGAGTGAAGAAAAGAAAGAATTAGATGCTCAGTACGATGAAACTGTGAGTGCCTTTTTGGCATATAGAGAACGTATGTATAACACTGTTGAAATAATATAGAGGAAGATGTAAACTTAGCAGATATAATTTGATAAAAGGACTTAAAGAACAATTCAGGAATCTAGACGTGGTTTTTTCCCCAGGATATGCTCATATCATCCCTTTAGCTAACCAAGCAGCATCTGTTTTAGGATTGTGTCCTGATGACGTTGATGATGAATTAAATGCAGCGATTTCTAAGGTAGAAAAACAATTCAAATGTGAAACTACTGGAATATAAGATGATAGCAAAGAGACATACAATATTCACGTGAACCATGACAATATTATACAAGAATCCAGTGAAACGATGTTGAAGTTATGTGCATCACTATTGAAAAAACTGAATAAAATATAACCAGCTTTGCTTACTATAAGTATAATGTCAGCTAATTTGTCTTGTAAAGCAACCTATCCACAGATTAGATTTTGTTTGAAGTTTCGATATTCTAAAGAATTGGCTAGCTTTCTCAATTGTTTCCGGATATGATACATATATTATGAAGTTTTACTCTTTAAAAAGTCAGCAGCAAATGAAGTCTCAAAGAAGTGTGATTTGTCAGGAATTTCAAAAATAGCACCGGCAAAGCGTTCACGCAGATTGTTGTAGAAAATTTTGATACTAATATATCTTCTCAAAATAGGAAAACGAGTAAGCATTCATTAGCTGTTATTGTTGCTCAGTCAGAATCAAACACTAAATGCCCTTCTACACATATTTATGTGTCGACAATTGAACGTTTGAAAAAGAAAGAGATGCAAAGGGAAAAAGATTACAGCGTACCAGTAGAAAGGTATCGTGGACCAGAAAAAACCACCAATGCCTTCAAGCTTTCCTAAACGATCACTTTTGCTCTCACAAGTTTGTGTATCACTGTTTTTTAGTTATAAAAGACAAGGGGAAAGACTTCAACTTTTTCAAAGGCATTGTCTATGATGACAATTGTCTGGAGTTCAATGGTTACTATACTAAGACGAAGCTCAATATCTGTCAATAAAGGTTGGACAGGAAATACAGTTTTTACATCTGACCAGCAACTCTACAAGATAGCTCTTCACATTACAAGGGTATATTCTGAAAAGTTTAGCAATGTTGTATTACGTCTTGTTAATGAGTTTTGTAGGATCAATTGGAACAATAAAGTCAAACTTTGGCCTCGAAAAGATTATGAAATATGTATTTGGTTGGGTTGAAAGAATGCTCATTGGAAAAAAGTTTCCCCAAAACGTCCGGGCATCTATAATGGTTGCGGAAGAGGTGCTAAGAAATGTTTTTGAGGCAGATAATATAACGGACTTAGGCTTGTCTTCAAGCTTGGGACATTAGTATCTAAAAGCAAAACAGATAAATTATGGGTGTATGTTCTAATAAAGCCAATCTTCTTGATGATGGTGTATGTAAGGACAGATAGGGTGGGTGACTGGCCATTGCATTTATAATCAGTTCATCAAGTGAGACCCTAATTCTTTGCTGCAGGGCAAACTAATTGCGCACGGTATGGGATATTCTACCTCAGATCGATAGAGAAACTACCAAAACCTACTTTGGAAATTTTCTCAATGGAAATCAAGTAATAGGCCATTAATCAAGATTTTGGAATGGCTTATGGAGCGATATGTGAATTGAGACCACATTCATGAGATATGAACATTGTCAAGGCGATATAATTGGGATAACCAAAGGACATTAGAGCCTGAAAACGTGTGTTTTAATCTTGCACATATGCTCTCAAGTAGAACGAGATATAGAGAATATGAGTGATGGTGAGAAGAATGTTTTTCAAGAAAAGCAAAAAGAAGATATTCAGTCTAGAATTTCTTCTGATGCTAAAGTCGGACAAGGAATGAAAAACAATCTAAGACTCTTCAGAAGCCCACTGAATTCTAGTACACAGCCGTAAAATATTATCAACATAGATTCAGGCCTAGTACTACTAATAATTGTCAACGTGAATGATGCTTTTGCGATAAGAACTCAACAGATGACAAATTTGAAGAAGGTCGGCCGTCAAGTTTCATTTAACAATACCAAAATTGGTTGTAACGTGGTCTGCAGCAAAGAAATATGTAAAGGTAAGTGATGTTATGGTGTTCGATAATAGTCTTATTTACTCGTGATTTATAGGACTTCAGCTAGCACACAACAAGTAGATGTCAATCACGTTCTCTCCCATTAACTTTATTCTGTACCAAAATCAATGTTTACATATTCATGTGAGATGAGAATCTGTAAATCTAGGTCAAGCGTGGGGTCACTTCTAAAAGTTTTCTGCTCAGCCATAAATAAAAGTTGTAAGAAAACCAAACCGTCACTCTAACTGATGGGTCTACACTGTTATAATGCGTACAATGGCCAGGAAAGGATGTTGAAGAGGACTACATTAGAGCGGTGAAAACAGCTGTAAGCAAACACTTACGACCTAATAACGTGTACTTAGCTTTTGACCGTTATAAGGATGTGTTCAAAGAAAACAAAATTCGAGGGATTTATCTCCTTTGTAGTAGCATTGTTGACGATAAACGATAAATCGTTCAATGAAGATCACACTAGCAAATAAAGATTACTTCTAGCCAGTCAAGAATAAGATCCGTATGAAATTTACTGTGGAGAAGTAAAACGAAGACCAGATCTAAGAAATACTCGAGAAGAAGCTGACATGATTCTTGTTCAGCAAGCGATAATAGTTGCTGCTGATGACAACATATTTGTTGTCATCATATCAAATGATACAGACGTTTTTCTTCTGATTCCCTACTTCTACCAACTTAAGATAACATCTGCATCCGTTTTTATGAAATCACCTGTCCATGGCCGTTCAATAATTTACATTGGAGCGTCTGTTTTGAAACATAAAAACCTAACACCCGACGTCTGGGCAGCTCATGCAATCACTGGATGTAATTCAACTCTCATGTGTTATGGTAATGGGAAATACAAAGCCATAAAGGCCTTAAAAGGTGTTCACTAGTTATGCTTGGTTGGAGATCTAAATGCTGATTTGTCTGACGTCATACAGAAAGCATCGAAGTTCATGATTACGTGCTACAGGATATATAAACGCAACCCAACTTCAGAGATCCGTGTCAAACTATGGGCAGACAAATATTGGAAGTGGAATATCTAAATTACCTGCAATATGTTCACTACCACCAACAAATGCCGCTTTTGTGGAAAACATTAAGCGAGTTCATCTACAAACAAGCATTTGGAGGACAACAATGAAATCTGACCCCCTTGATTTGTTTCCATTGCTTTATGGCTTTTACAAGGATGAGGACTCAAAATATCTCCAACCACAACTTTACCAAAGAATATTCAAGTTGCACCACCTGAAACTCTCAAATTAGTAAGTGTTCTTGTGATAGCCTTTTGTCATACAACACAAATCGATGTGGCTGCAGGAATGCTAGTCCATCTTGTACAATATTTTGATAATGCAACATTAGTATGTGTTGCAGTGACTTGACACATGCTGCTGAAGTGAAAAGGGATAATCCTGAAATTTTTTTTGATAGCTTAATTGCCGATGAAAGTGCTGTATTTGATTCTGGCGATGAAGATAACAGAATTTTTGAAAGATGACTTTATTAAAAAGACTGTTGTCAAGAAGGTTTAATGGTTGATTTTTACTATTATAATCATTTGCTAAATATCAATATTGCTACCATTATGGCTTGTATTTTTTCATTAAATTAATGTTTTTATGAAGTTTTATTCACACAGAAGTTTGGATAGTTGAATTTTTAATACAGCAAATTATTTGCTTTCTTTTGAGTTACTATTATAATTTTTATTATTAAATAATAGGCTGTAATAAAAGTTTATAAAAATAAATAATTTTTGTTTATACATTAATTTCCTAAGTGTGTATAGTTTCACCTACATTTTCAAAAGGTGTTCAGCCATTCTAAAAAATATTTGTTGCCATCTTGAATAAATGTTTCGCCTTTGGGCTGATATTAAATATGTAATTTTCGAATTAATAATCCCAAAAAACACATTATTTATTACTAAAGTTGCATGTAAGGGCCATTTTAAAATTCATTAAATTTTGGATGGCCATCCTGGCAGCAATATTGGATAAATACTTTCTTTTGCTTCTGAAAATAATTTTGATGATATTTACTAATTTATCATTCCAAAAAACATATTATTTGATATCAAACTTGCAAGACACGCATATTTTAAAATTTATTTAATTTTAGACGGCCGTCTTGCAGCCATATTGAGTATCTCGAGTGAAAAAATCTAATCATCCACTTTATTGAAGCTGAATATGTTCCTTATTATAACCAACAATTAAAAGAATTCATCCTCAAAATTATTAGGTTACCCTAAAATATACCGTTTGGCTGTCGGACTACAAGTTTTTAGCACATTAGTTTGGTGAAAATCGTGAAACCACACTTGAATTACAACACAAATTAGCTTTTCCTTGGTTGTAAAGTCCATTATTCTAATCCTATTTTTGAAAATTGCTCATAGATTTTAAATTGGTGAATTTCCTGGCCATTCCAATCATTCAATATTGTTTTCTATAATTCCATAGTCCACCCCAAATGTGCCCATACCTCAATTTCAAAATATATGTAAACTGTGGCACATTAAACTTTTCGATTATAAAAGGCTAGTTTCGGATGTGATGTAAGTTCAAAGTTAATTTTCTCAAAATGTCTAGAATAATCAGGTTCCATGATTGTTTGTTGTAGTCATTTAGTACTACAATCTCCACCTAATTTACTCGTGCAACAAATTCAAATATTACAGAGTCTGTGGCACCTTATGATGGCGATCTATAGAACTATTTTCATATAAGATGTAAGTTCAATGTTAATTTTATCAAAATTTAAAGAAAAATAAGTTTCTACTGTTTGTGAGATTGTTGTAGACATAAAGTACTAAAATCTCCACCAAGTTGTCAGGCCCGTGATTTCAATGATGAAACTGTAGCACTTTGTGATTTTGGAGGGCTAGTTTTATTTGTGATGTTAATTCAAAGTTAATTTTCTTAACATTCTCAGTAGAACCAAGTTCCACAGCTATTTAGGATTATTTCTCTCACCGGATTCAAAATAGATTTTAAAAATAATCATGTTTTCGTTCCCCAAAATAAATCTGGCATTCTTAAAAACAAAATTGTTTTATGCTATTTATTAGAGTTTGTTGAATTATTATTTTGCTGTGGCGCTTCCTATGAGGTATCTAAGAACTAAAACTGTGCTCTAGCGTCATCTATGATTCTCTTTAGAACTTGTGATATTTTAATTCATTTTTCTTAAGTTGGTTAAAATTGGTTACCTTATTTTGTACGTTTAGTTCATCAGCCCTCTGAAAAAAATTGCTTAAAATATATTAATTATTTATAATTTAAAAACAATTGTAGTCATTGTGAACTCATCACTACAATCATTATCAATATTATGGAGAAATTCAACCATATTTTGGAATAAATATAAACAGTAAAGGAATGGGATCCCGAAAATGAAAAAATGGGGTAGAATGAGGTAAGATATATAAAAAGGATGGAGCTAATAAACTAAATTTTCTAATTTCACATGTTCCATTCTTTTTCTGGTACTTAATATTGAGCTTTTCAGGCCCGCCAATACGGGCCACGGCTACCAATTTCTTAGGTAAGAGGTTTCACATGTATTATATGTCATTGTCTTTATTGACTTTAAGTATAAACACTTTACCTAACTTAATGGAACTTTGATGAAAACTTTGATAGTATTCTTTGTGTGAATATTAGAACTCTGAAAGTTAAGCTTTTGTTAGATTTGGTTAGCTCATAATTGTAGCATGCAAATTATAACATGATTTACACAAGTTTAGGATAGGACTATTAAGTTTATTCGCCTCTAGGTTTAATGTCATTACAGATTGCTTAGAACTACTCTAATATTATGTGAAAGTTTGTAGAAATAAATTATTTTACTATATAATTTAATTGATGAATATATTGATTGGTTGAAGGTAGATGGTACCTATATTATTTTATTAAATTGTGATATTAGACATATATTTATACAATTAGAAAAATACGGAAATAAGATGTGAAACATATTTTCTAAGACTTTGTTTTTTTAATTCAAGTATTTTTAATAACAAAGTAAACTTTAGGCTTATTGTTTAATGTCTTGGGAGCCATTGTTTGTATGTTAACATAAACAATAATAGGACAAATAACTAATCAGATACATTATCTCAGTTGAAAGCTTGTGTGCCTACTGAGCTAAGAGTTCCGGGTTCGATTCTCGGCATGGCCATAAACTCGTATCATTTATGGAAGTATGGGTTTACCCTTTAATAGTAATAAATAAATGACTGGGGACTGGATGTTGTGCCTGTCTTATTCTTAAGTTAGATTATAAGGCATATGAAGCTATGACAGGCCCACCAAGCCGGTAGTGGAAAATATATGACATGAATAAAAATAACTGACCCAGGCCATAGGCTGGAAACGAAGGTGGTTGTATGAATAATTAGCCGTATCAGAAGGTCTGCATGTACTTTCTTGAAAAAAAGTTCCTCTCTTTAATGAAGCTGTTCTAAAACACATTACTCACTCAATTTCACCTTTATATAATTTCATAGATTTTCCTTCTTTTGTAAGGTCTAACAGGACCAGGTAACTTATTATGTAATTACACTTGCAATTGTTTCAGGAGGTATGTAAACTATACCACTAAATTTAACCAACCATAGAATAAAGAAAAATATTATGTTATAAAGTTATAATGTTAATATATAATATATAATGTTATAAAGTTTGACAACAAATCTAATATACCATACATTTGTATTTTCTAATCTTCCCCTTTAAAAAAAATTGGAATGTATTAATTTGTAATAGTTTGCTTTATTAAACATTTTAATATATAAAAAAAAATACAACATCAAAAACAATTATTCCAAAGTGAAAAATCCATTAAACATAACCTAAACCAGCTGCTGTTAAGTAAAGAACACAGATACAGCACTTATTTACGTTTCTTACTAGTCGAAGGGTAGTTTTGTAAATAATATTTGGAATTATGTCAATCGGATAAAATTGGCCTTATAAAGTAAAGTTATTTTTTTAAGTTAAAAATAAAAGCTTAGAATTTATTTGCAGATCTATTTCTTTCGTAAGACGCGTTGCTAAAATTTTTTTTTAATCGTTCATACATAAATCAAGTTGGCCTGCACATTGAAGATTTTTTTGTTCAATCATTTGTACTCTATTTGTGCTCATATGTGCCCAAACATGAACATTTGGGCTGTGAAATTGGTTCTTATACATTTATTGTGGCGGGCCAACTTGAGCTTAAGCTAGCCCACCACATATTAAAACACAACATAATAAAATTGTATTCCCATCACTTGAGTCAAGCTGGCCCGCCACATGTTGAAAGATAATAAGTACACACAAAAGGTCTACACATCTATTAATCTTGTGTATTTAAAAGCACTTATGTTATTCCAAATTTTTGAGCAGATTTTGTTGACTGTACAAGCACATATTTAGTGTTTTTACCAAGTGAATTATTTTATATTGAGATCTTACAACCTTTATGTCTGTATCTATACCTGTATCACATTCCGATAGATCTTGACTCCAGATACATCTGCATAGCAAACTTCTATGTGTTATACTTTTCCTAACTCTCAACTTTGTGAGCGGTTGTAGCTAACTGGACTTGTGAACTAATGAATTCCAGGTAAATACAAAGTATTAACACACGAACACTTACCTATTTATTAAAATAGATCACACCAGTTGCAGATGATTTAACTTTGTTAGGTAATTAATAAGGAAACAGTTGCAAGAAATGCAGAGATGTTAACGAGATTAGTTTAGAAATGAACAGCTGAAAATACTAAGTACATGATCACACAGAGATTGATTGATTGCTTTATAGATATAGGACGATAATTTTAAAATTACTATGAACAATATTTCATTTGACATGGTTAATAATTATAAATATTAAGGAAAAATTTGTATTAATCAAAACAATATTAGATTAGAAATTTGGTATTACTCAGTCAGAAAGTTGGTAACATCTCGTCAACTGTCATGTGACAAGGTTAGTGTCTAGTCCAGAAACAGGAATGATTTTAAAAAGCTAACACAGTATTTTATAGTACCAGGTTCTTTAAATGTTGTTTATAAGGTTTTAAAACTGTCACTATTAAGTCGGTAAGACTGATATATCATCCTAAAATCTGTCACCTTAAGTCGTATGTTTTTATTTCTATCGTATTGTTTAATCAATTCATTATAGTTTGTTTTGTCATATGTATTTGGTATTTATTCTTATTTATATTATATTGATTGCAAATTGACTGTCCTAAAATTATGTTTTCAAATAATCTCATGATAATGTTTTGTTTTGCTTATCTAAAACATTATTAACTCTTTAAAAAGATGAGATATAAAATATAATTATATGTCTGTTAGTAGCACTGAACCTACAACACTGTCTTAACATATTCTGTGACCTCTGTACTAGGAGGTCTGTCAATGCAAGTCATTCATTAAGGGAGGTATGCAAGAACAAATAGTGAATACTTACTGGACCGATAGTGTGGTCCCGAACACACTATTGCTCCACCTGTTCACCTATGAATACGAAAACAAGCTCACACTAGTGTCAACAAAGCATCCACTAAGTCAAGTTCCTGCATACGGCCCTAAAAGTGTTTTTATGTTGTTATACAGCTGTTCTTTTATTATGTTCTTGTAAATATTTAACTATAATGATCTTACAATAGAAATATAGGTTTCCAGGCTACACAAATCTCATAATATCGCTTTGAACTATACTTCCATTACTGTTTTCACCATAGTTATTCATACATTAACTCTTAACATACACTAGTAATAAATAACACATTTATTATCAATTTTCAGGTCAAGAAAGATAATATCTTTATGTGTTGTTAATATCTACATCAACTCCAACAACAAAATGGAAAGCAAGACATTCGCTGTGAAGATTGAACCAGAGGAGGACTTGGAATATCATCTTCATTATGAAGAGAATTTTGAAATCAAGGTATACTTTTATAGAAACTGTACTTATTTATATTTCTGTTAGTAACTTTTATCTACTATAGTTTAATTCACCATTTATAGAGCCGAAAATTCTAAAAACAGCCTTAGAATTTGTAGTGTATATAGGAATGTAAAAAAAGTATCGATACTTTGCTATTATCAATATTTTACTTTTGATAATCCCTAAAGTCCCCTAATGACCTCATTGTGTCGATGGGCCTCTAAACAATAATAATAATCCTTTCGATACTAGTATTTTTTACTTGATACTTTATTCCAATATTTTTACTGATATTAGTACTCACATTTCGGTATCATATTGATATCTAAAGAAACAATTTTTTGTTATCTTCACTTATGCTGGATTAAATGTTTACAAGGGTGGACTGGATAGAGGAAGAACAAATGACACTTATTCTCACACATTCTCTGCATGACAAGCAAGAAACAACTCTAGCAGTCAATCTCTTTTAGCTCGTCATAATTCATAGTTGTTCTTCTATCTTTATTTATCAATACAGCCTGATGCTTGATAGGCCGATAGGCCGGGCGAATTGCGACCAGTCTACTAACACTTTATCAATGAGCAGGCTGATCACAAACTAAACATAATAATCTTTTGTAGACCTCAATGTACGTAGTCAACTCAAGGGTGCCCCAAGTAGACCTAGCAGAAAAGTTTGTGTGTATTGTTTAGTCAGATGAAGCAGGTTAGGGTGTCCATTCTTATATTGTTTGTCAATAGTTAATAACCTATCTTAATACAGTATATAAGTGACAAATTTAACTTTAAAAAATGATACGTCCCGGAAGTTAATTATGAAAGTTTTTAGAAGTTGTATTGCAAAAATACATCTTTTAAAATTTGTTTCAAAATATTAAAAATTATTATAATTTTCAAGGTTTAAATAAATATGAAAAGACAATTATGATGAAAAAGTTGAAATTATTATTACTAGACAAAAAAAAACATTTTCACAGATCAAAATTGCAATACAAATACTTACTGTTATCGATACTTCTCTTTTGATATTAGTACGGTATCGATTTTTTTTCCCGAAGAATCAAATAAAGATATATATTTGTTAAAACTAGATTAACACAGTTCATTGGAATGATTTTTCACTGTAATATAAATTTAAGAATCAAAGTATTTGTTTGAAATAATTCATCATATCCTGTTAAAATTGTTAGCAACACAGGAAGAAAATTTTAATGCAAGTACACTTTATTGGGAACAATCCTTATACTAACCCATTATTCAATTAAACTATAAAAAACCAATTCTATTAACAATCTCATCTATATAATTATAAATAGACTATCAAGTATATAAAAATATGTTTAGTAAACATGTCTGAATAATTTTCAAACATATCATTATCATTTGTAGATTTGAGTCAAATACATTAATAATCACTGTATAGGATGGAAAAATTCACGTAAATTATGAGAATGTCGACTACCCAGCATTACTAATTTTATCATATTTTTTGGAGTCACTATTCAGAACACCCATACCCACAAGAATGACATTGCTTCCTCCTACAATAAGCCTGCATTTGCTTGGATCTGATAGATTGTCTGAACATGTGATGTATTCACCTCTGGTAGGGAAATTACATGGTTTTCCACTCTCCCTCCACGCAAATGCGGGTTCACTTCCTCTATTCAACCTTCCCAATTCCTAATCCATTAGCATAATTAGTATTTAAGCGTATAACCCAAACGGGTAGTAAGACGCGGTGCTAAATAATAATAAAATAATAATAATAATAAATGTTAAAAGTGATTGATAATATTTTTAGTGATAATAATAGTGACACTTAGCAAATAATTATTAATTACAAATATGTTGACAAAAATTACTTTCAGACAATGTTTGCATTACTGATACCATCTGCTCGCTTCTGCTAGCTGTCATGTAAAACCACAAAAGTGGAAATCCAACTGTATTTATTCTAAAATGTATTTAATATAAATACTTTAATTTTAATACATGTTCAATATGAATTCCTATGGTCTGAAACCTGTGCACTATACATTAAATGGTCAGAAAAATTGTCATTATTCATATCTATTGTGTAAAACATACTCATTATAAATATCTATGGTCTAGGTAATGTTTTCTATAAATCTCAATAATCTGAAGTCTGTTAAATATAACCCTCCATAATTTAATTTTTTTTAAATTTCTGCTAGTCTGAAGTTGATCTTCCAATAAAATTAGAGGAATCTCTTAAAGGAGAAGTCCATGATAATGAGGAGCCAGATTGTTGTCTAGGAACCTATCACAGATCCTCCCACAAAAGAGGAATTGAATGATTATCAGGAGCCAGAATGTTGTGTGTCGCCCAAAACATTTCCTCCCATTAAGGAGGAACTTCATGTGAGTAAACTTATCATTAAAACATATATATATATATATATATTGTTTTATGTCTGCTTCACTGCCCATTCACGCCAAACGTAAAATAAGTTGTCTTTGGATACCTAAAACAAAACTTTATTATTGTCAGAGTATTTAGGTTATTTTATTCAAGAAATATAAGGTTTAGTAACAATAATAAACTTCTAAGAATCCATGCCAATGGTACCAAAATTATATATTAATACCCATATATATATATATATATATGTATTGTTTTATGTCTGCTTCACTGCCCATTCACGCCAAACGTAAAATAAATTGTCTTTTTATACATAAAACAAAACTTGATTATTGTCAGAGTATTTAGGTTTATGCATAAATAGTTTATATGAAACTACTACTTCGATTCAACACTTCACAACTCGTTTATACAAGGAATGCCAAACAATATCTAGAGAACAAGGGAGGGATACATTAAACAGTGGCGGCTCGTGGGTTATTTAAATGAAGGCTCACAATACAAAAACTGTGAAAATAAAATTTACAGGTATGGCGTAACGTATAGGTTCAAGACATTTGTGTGTCTACAAGTTAAAAAAATAATGCAACTGAACACTCATAGGTAGAAAAACTGTCACATTTTATTTTCAACAAAGAAAGATACTATTAAAATGTTGATTACAATTTACCTTTTAATGTTGATTACTCAAGTACAACTTTTGTAAATTAAGTCACCCGCCTATTTTTTTTTAGGCAAACAAATAAATAACATTTTCGTTGAATTTAGGTATGTCCTTTCTTATCATATTTTTTTTTTCAATTATCATGGCTAAGTCTGTCTTTACTCATGGTGCTCCTTAAAAATGTCTTAATTCGTTTTAAAGTTGAGAAGCGTCCCTCGGCATCAGCAGTGGTCTTTGGAATAGTAGAAATAATTAACAATTTGTAGGTCTCCTAAAACGTAGTTTGCAAGTTATTTTCAATAACAAACTGTAGAAGACTAATAGCACCATTCATAGTTCTGAAATCTGGTCTTCTGTAAACTACTCCTAGTTCAGTTTTCAGACGGTCCTTCTGTAAAATTGAATAAACATCTATTGTTTGCTCAACAAGCTGAGTTGGAAACTTTTCCTGGAATTTTTCAGCTTCGAGGAGAGAAACAGCAGAGCTATAAAAGAAAATCTCTCTTTTACTTGATTCGTGAAAATATCATGTATTTCTTTAGCTGCAACAGTTCTATTTATGTGAATATTTTCTCTGACGTTTCTCTCTTTCCGATACCTTCATGGTCACTGTGTCTATCCTTTTTATTTATATTTCCATTGACTGCTGGAAAGTGACTACATGTTTTCCAATTAGTGCTACATCAGTTAGTTTTTTCTGAAGCTGGTTGTATAACACATCCACATGTGGCATAATATTGTTAAAAACTGTAAGCCAAAACACAAATACCGATTCTTCTAACATATGCCGAATAGCCCCTGCTTGATTTATTGTTACAGCCTGTTTCGATGATGAATATTTTTTTTCCATTCATTCAGTCAACTGTTTCCTGTATTCATACACTGTATTGATAGTTTGACTCTTGAAATTCCACCTGGTAGCTGAACCATGAGGTATTATTTTTCTAACAATTTCATCTCGAATAGCTAGTAATATCACTTAGGTTGAAAAAAAAATACTCGAACTGGTTGATTCTGACTGGTTGCTTGGCCGACAATCAAATTGAGCTGATGTGTTTAGTAATGCACAAAATGTGCATTCTTGTAGGTACGTTGTATAAGAGCCTGAACACCACTCATCACGTTTGCACCATCGTAGCTTTGGGAAATCAATTTCTCAGCTTTATCTACAACTTTTTACAAACTAGCCTGAATACACCCAGCGATAGATTCTGCATCATGTCCAGGGGAATTAGTGAGATCCCAGAATCTCTCAACTGGTTGTCCGTTACTTAAAATGTATTGAAAAACAACAACCAATTGGGAAGTGGATTAAACATCAGTAGTTTCATCTGCTCTCACTGGAACAAAACTTGCTTTTGAGATTTCATTTTATGTGGTTCTGGCGAACAGTGAGCATACATACAGTCTAATAAATCATTTTGAATATCTTTTGATGTTCCTTTAAAAACAGTGGCACTTGTGAAATGGCCTTTTAGAGATGAATCAAGTTCTGATAAGTTTTTAAGACATCTGAAAACACCTGTACTTAGTGAATCATCACGTTCATCATGTCCTCGAAGTGCGAGCTCAAATCTGCCGCAAAGAACATAACAATTCTATGTTACTTGCTCATTGTGTTTTTAAACATTCGAACGAAATCCACTGTCGAGCTGTTGGCAAATATCAACCTTTACTAGCAAATTAACCTCTGATATAGATTTTAAATGTGATTGTGAACATTCAGCTCTCTTTATTTTTTGAGTTAGATGTGATAAATCAGCGACACCGTAACTTACCCAACTTGAATCACCCCTTTGTTTTGCAAACAGGAGACAACGAAAACAAAAGAGCCTGTAAGTTAATTCACATCCACAAATACATGGATATTCTTCATATAATTCAGGTTTGAATTCCCTTTTGAAGTCGGTAGTTTTAGCTTTTGTCACCTGGTTAAGGTTAAGCCTAGGTGTTGGCCTGAGCAATTTAATTTCAATTTTTCTTTCCAGAGACACCATCAAAAAATGTAATTGCTTTAGCTCCGAAACACTGATTTTACTAAATGCCATAACTGTTTACACTATTTCTTACACACAATAATAAAACTAACTATTAAAACTAATAAACAGACTAATAACTAAAAAAAAATTAAATTAACCTTATATAACAAAAACAAGGGATGATCCGGATGAAAAAGACACTGCTGACTTGTTAGCTACCACACAGTGAATGTTGTGTGACTGGAAAGCTATGAGTGGAGCTTACCCCTTACTACCCTCCCTCCTATTCCACCCGCACCAACTCTTTTCAAGGTCAGTTTCTTTGATCGCACGTGCACCACTCTGTGCTTATGACTTTCGAATTTTATATTACAGTCGCATATTGCTAGGAGCTTATTTAAAGGGGGAGGGGGGAAGGTTTGTTCCAAAATTGGCAAAATTTGGAAATGTATTTAATATTTTATGTTATTTAACTTGTTTTATTTAAATTTCTCTTCCATTTATTTTTGGGGGTTCACGTGCAATTGTGCACCAATAGACGAGCCACCACTCGTGGTACCAACCTAACGACACACAAAATAATTTAGACTTGCCTGTTTTAACACTTCTCCTCAATCATAATGCCACCAAAATAAAGAGGAAAAACATCCTATATGTTCCCTAAATTACATAAACCAAACAAAAATAGAAAAAGATATTATTGATAGTGACTTAGTATTTGAGTGAGCCAATAAAATTACTTAAATTGTTTCCAACTAAACTTTTTATAAGAATGTCATTAGATTGTTCATGTGTTTACGAATAAATAACATCATAAATACTATTAAGATACGAATCACCGACAAAGTTATATTTAACATCAAAATGTTTTAATCTTTTATGTTTTCATTTATCCAAACATCTTATGCAGGACTGGTTGTCCTCATACCCCTTAGTGATTCATAGAGTTATTACAAAATCCTGAATCAGTCTTCTCAACCAGAGCAGTTCAGAGGAGGCATTTGACAGAGAAAAACTCTAACTCTGTTGAACTCAGGGTGATTGTAGTCTACTTACGTGTAGTTCAACCAAAAGTAGTTGTCAATGGCCCAATATGTGTCAACGTAGATCAGTAAGGTGACATCAGAGCTCTTCAAATAGTATAGGCCAACTTTAATGTTTCTTGAATATATCGCATTATTCTTTTGAGTCCATTCTAGTGTGTTTATGTTGAGTTGCTCTGATATCTGTTGTTTAAATTCACCGAGAACCTTGGTCAAGGCGCCTGTAGAGTATCACATGCATAAAACTATCGACAAGCTCTCAGTATGGCTTTTCCTGGATAATACACTCATTTGGCTAAGAAACACACTAGTTGTGCATAAAACGTTTTTTACGGTTTTTCCAGGATAATACACTCAATTGAATTAGTGAGTGGAAAAAAGATAACATTCCAGCTTCCCTAGTTTTCTGTAGCACTAAAAAAAACAGTTTACTGACAAAACTATAAGTTTTATTTAATTTAATTTTAGCACCACGTCTTACTACCCGTTCGGGTTATACACTTAAGTACTAATTACACTAATGGATTAGGAATTGGGAAGGTTGAATTTAGAGGAAGTGAACCCACATTTGCGTGGAGGGAGAGTGGAAAACCATTTAGGAAAAACCACCCCAGTTCACCCGACCGAGATTCGAACCTCGATCTCCCCGTCCTCAGTGGTCTGACTCAACACGACTGGCGCGTTAGCCAACTACGCCACCGATGCGGGTTATAAGTTTTATTGAAAATGTTTCCACTAGGCAATTGTAGTCCTAGTAAATAAGTATTTCAAAATGAAATTCTCAATAGTTATTAATTATTGATAATTAAAATTGTTGAAATGTTATCCTTTTTTCCACTCAATGGTTTGACAGCAGATAAAATAAGCAATTAATCTCAGGTTTATGACAAAAAAATCCTTAATATTGAACCAAAGATTTAAAAAAAAATTGATATATTGAATATAGAAAATGATTGTTTCACACACTAAATATGCCTCACTCACGCACTTAATGATGATTATGGAACTTTCTATTCATCATTGTCACTATCCCCTGTGTTGGTTGTTGGATACTTAAGAATTCCATCATAAAATGGCGTGTAATCTTCAGGTATGTATCGGGTGACTTTGGAGATGTCCTGTAGCTTTTGAAGTTGATTGCAACTTTCTCACCATATGCGTTGGCACTGAGGAGCCCCACATGATCTTATTACTTCAACTTGAAAGTTCCACACATCAGACCATCAATGTATTCCATAGCCTTGACACAGCCATTCATCTCCTCAGTGTAGATCGTGGTGTGAAGAAGTAAAGGTGAAACTGTGCGCATGTACTCCCACCCTTCCTTCTTGTCGTGACGTCAGCTTCGGGGGAGTCAGGTAGCTGAAGAAGGGACAACTTGAGGGAAACCAGGCAAATATACCACCTAACTAGTGTGTTTAAATGTTTTAAAAATTAGGAATCATGCCAAGTTTGGCAGCAATATTATATATCTTAGTTTTCCGAAGGATGAACTTAATAAAAGAATACCCGCCTCAGTGGCGTAGTTGGCTAACGCGCTAGTTGTGTTGAGCTCGACCGCCGAGGACGGGGAGATCGAGGTTCGAATCTCGGTTGGGTGAACTGGGGGTGGTTTTTCCTAAATGGTTTTCCACTCTCCCTCCACGCAAATGCGGGTTCACTTCCTCT
>CABFWO010007290.1:12616-26329 GCA_902155825.1 Timema genevievae
GAGCTACTTTTTGAAAGAAAAAAATAAGTTTTATTGAGGTAATCCTTCGACATTATTTCTGAAAAGCGCGTGATTCTCCATGGATGAAGTCTTAAAAGGATAATTTACGTACAGTTTATTGAAGAAAAATACCTTC
The DNA here is from genome assembly GCA_902155825.1 of Timema genevievae. NCBI lineage: Eukaryota > Metazoa > Arthropoda > Insecta > Phasmatodea > Timematidae > Timema > Timema genevievae. Next base: position 12,753 of record CABFWO010007290.1, read on the forward strand.
ATCCATGACTTTTGTATATATATATTAGAGGGGTCTGTTAAAAACAAAAACTTATACAGTGGCTAACCTTTTCTTTAATAATTTGAAACATGTTGCTGTATTTTTCTATTTAATATATTTATTTTCCGTTCACCATCTTAAACAGCAGACATGATGTGCTCAAGTACGAGCAGAGACTATTTCTAATCGATGACTTCTCAAAGTTAATTGTGACATGACATTAAATGATATGGCTGTCAAAATATTATTGACAGTATAAAACTATACCACGCCAAGAAAAGTTTTACTTAATGGATTATTTTTGTCAGGTTTGTGTGCTACTCATATCATGTTTGCGTACCACCCGCTGGAACATGTGATAGATTTACCATACCTGGTCTAAGACATTTTTAAACCCGCCTTGTTGATAATTTATAATGGCCTTGCTACATAAAATACAGAGGCCATGCTGCTGTTTGGATAAAAAGATGATGCAGGCCTACCTACCTAATACAAATACATCAACACAACCAATAAACAAAGGATTACTACCAAAAAATATGTTATTAAATGGAAATTAATGTTAATAATCAGACGTATTCCTTAAAAGAGTTCAGCGAATCTTAAAAAGGTACTAAAAAGTAAAAACAGACATTATAAAATGTATAGCGACAATTTCACCATGTTCCTAACTAAAGAAATTAAAATTTGTTTTCTTATGCATTAAAATTAAGAAATTATAAAAAATAATATCTTGAAATGGTGTTTTCTATAATATATACTTTGCTCATATAAAGAGGCTAAGAATTTACACTGCCAAGACAACCATTGATCACAAGTAACTTTTAAAACACTTTGCCAAATAATTGTTAATGTAAATCAGCACAAGTTGCCCTTCGATGTAACTATGGAGGAGACCCCATTTCACTTAGCCTAATTTAAATTAGTTGGAAAATACACCTGGACAGCATTGTGGCAGAGCATTGGTGTAGAAAGCTAAACGTCCTGGGTTTTATTACTATGTCCAGATGTCATTGTTCAACTTATTTAAATTAATCAAATAATTGTTAATGTCACAAAGTGTCATCTTAATAATATAATAGATCAAGTTTACAAATTAGAAAAACTGAACCCTTCTGGCTTAATCCACCCTTGCCTCTTTTAACATTAACTAAACTTTTAGTTTATTTATCATCATTTATTTGATTGTGTTACTGATTTAATTAATTTTTCAATAATAAGTTATCACCATTTCAACATTTTTCTTTTTGAAATTCCAAGTAAAAGGTATTGAATATTTTAATTTTCTTTTGTGTGTTTTATTTATTTGTTGTTTGTGATTTCAGGTACTTGTACTTGCCCAGCGGGGTACATGGGCGAGTTGTGTGAACGACGGTGTGAGTCTGGCTGGTTTGGGCTCGAATGTAATCAAGTGTGTTCCTGTGACGATGATAACAGTATTGGATGTGATCCAGCTACAGGCTCCTGTCTATGCAAGCCAGAATGGAGGGGTAAGTTACAACACAATGCTCTATGTTCAATCACAGGAGGTTGTCCACACTTTTGAAAACAATTTTTAAAACTGCTAATAATAAAAAAGTATATTAAAATTAATCACAATAAGTATATAATTTGTTAATTAAGACAATTTACTATGAATTTCTACAAAAATGTATGGTATATTGCGTAAATTAAAATTATAGAATGAAAACAAATGTTAAATTTTAAAGTTGTTTGTATATTTTTAAGCGAGTAAGCTCTAAAGTACATTCACCACCTGAATTTACTTGGATGACAGCTCAAAAGATTATTAGAAATAGTCCTTAATGTATCCCTATGCCAACAGCTGACATCTATCACTTTGTATAACTGTAATTAAAACAGTAATGTATGAATGTGATATTTAATCACAGTAATTTAGGCCAATATTATTTATATTTATTTGAAGTCAGGCAAAAAGCTTATTTATCGTTTCATTCCACTTAAAGAAAAGATTATTCCCAGCACTTTCACAAAAGCTTTAACAAATATAGCTTCAAAATGGTGACTGGCGAACTTATACCATGGGATTGATCATGATGCAAACAAGCTCGTTTCAATGCCACATCCATTTAGTTGATAAACTTATTTTATTCAGTTCAATATTTAAAAATACGATAAAATAATCACAAAATAATTTATTATATATATATAAAAAAGGCCAAGTATTTTCTCTTTTCGAAGTAAATACAATGTTTTTATTAAAAAGTATTAATGTATGCACTATATTACACATTATCAATAACATTTCAAAATGAATAATAAGTACTTTTAGTTATAAACTTAAAATATGGTTTCAGGTAGGATAAAAGAAATTATTAAAAGTAATGAAATAATTTGAGAAAACTTAAGTTTATGTTAAAACTTCCCCTCCTTGTTTTCCCTCTCTCTGCCCTGTTATTGGTTGAATATCTCCATAATGTGCCAGTGTGATGTATCAACACTCAACAGTGATGACTATAAATGTGCCAGTCGTGTTTTTCTGGTTACACTTGATACCAGGGACTATTGGCAGGCGTGCTTCATCGAATTATTCTAAATTATCTTTTGGTCGTAATTAAATTGTTAATCTTTACAAATTCACTTTATAGATGTATTATCTAATAGTAATAATTTCTGATTGATTAACTGTGTACTATAGCATCGGAGTTCACCTAAATATGTTTACTTTAAGTGTTATTAATGAAAAACCTCCAATTTGGGAACGAGCAAGTTTGTTGAGTCTTTTTTAAAGTTGTATGATGGTTACAGATCTTAAATATGGGGAAATCTCCTTTTTCAAACAACCAAGCTATGGATTGCTTTAATTTAACTAAACATAGATAAAAGTTAGTTGTGATAAACTTCCATTGTGGGTTGGGGGCCTAGTTGAGTTACTTAAGTGCCTGTTTACATTTTTAGAAGTAAATGTTATTATGGGCGATGCCACCAGGTGTTGTGATACCAAGCTCTTGCCTTGGATCAATGAATGGACCTTTTGAATAGTTACGAGTGTTATCTATGGGAATATTAATTCTTCTACTAATAATTGTATGTCCCTATAACATGTTTTTAAATATTTATCTGCATCCTCTTTGCAGGGCGTTGCAATAATTGTTGTTGGTGAGTGAAATTATTAATGAAAGAGCTAATTACTGATGGTACTAATTTAAGGACCTTAAAATGATCATCTTTGAAGATAATTATGCCTGTGTGTATTTAGTCAAGGCAAAAGGTTCAACTAATCAGTACCTCTGATCCTGTTTTAACTTATTTATTTATTGTCTTTATTTTGTAACATTTTGGCCAAGTAAAGGCTAGTTTGCCTTGTTTTACACTTAACCAATTAAACTAAACATGCTTGTAATATCAATAGTGAATATAAAATGATTGTCTAAAATTTCCAATATAATCGTTAGATTACCTCCATCAATTCTTCTATTCATTTCTTCACTTCATTCATACAAATACTCCAGCATTTATTTATAAACAGTTTTATTTATTTATTTATTTACAAAAGAATGAAGAGCTAGATTCTCCAATAAATAATATTTCGTTTGACTGTGGTTTTGAAAGCAAGTCCCTTACTGTGGGAGGAAGAGCATTCCACGCCCGTGACACTGTGACTGTGAATGAATGTGAATAAGACTCAGATTTGTGAATAGGGATGCTTATAAGGGTAGAGTTTTTAGTATATGTATTAAGCTGGTGCTGATTTTTTAGTAGTTTAAAATTGGTTGCTAAGTAATGCGGTGAGGAAGTCTGTAATATCTTGTGTAGCAGACTGAGGGAGTGTAGTGTCCGCCGTTCATTATGTCGTAACCACTTCAGTTTATTAAAGTACTTAGAGATGTGGTCTTGGTACTTAAGATTGTAAATAAATCTAATGCATGTATTCTGTAGTCTCTGTAGTATTTGTGCAAGCTCTTCAGTTAGGTCACTATAAACAATGTCACAGTAGTCAAAGTATGGGGATATCAAGCTTTGGACGAGCATAACTTTAAGAGAGAGAAAAGAAGAAAGTTTTTGACCCTTTTTAGGATAGGTTTTTTGACAAGTTTTGGTAATTTGATTTGTCCAGGTGAGATTTGCATTCATTAGTATGCCTAGAATCTTTATTTGTGCATTAAATGGTATAGCACTGTTATTAAGTAAAATACTGGAAAGGGTAGAGCTATTTACTTTTGACAGGAGCCTTGATATCCAGTAATTTAGTGTTGTTAAGCTGCAGCCCGTCACATTGTGACCATGAAGAGATTGCTCTCAAGTCCGCATTAACTTTATCTCTAACTGCAGGTAAGTTTTCAGTACTATCAGAAAGGTATATTTGTAAATCATCTGCGTAGAGGTGATATTTACAGTATGAATCGAGGAAGGTAAGTCATTAATGAATAAAGAGAACAAAAGTGGCCCAAGTACAGAGCCTTGCGGCACACCAGGAATAACAGGGCGCCAGGTAGAGTAAACATTTGAAACTACCCTTTGCATTCGGCCGAAAAGGTAAGAACTTACCCAACAAACACACGTAGGTGAGAAAGCGAAGTAACAATTAAGTTTTTTTAAAAGTATGTCAAAGTCTACACTATTAAATGCTTTGCTAATATCATCAGTTACCTTAATGAGAGCAGTACATGTATGTGCCATGGGAAGGCTGGAAGCCAGATTGGCAATCAATAAGTAGGTGGTTATTGTTTACATGTTTATAAATCTGTCTCGTTACAAGATGCTCCAAGGTCTTGGAAAGAGATGGCAATATACTGATTGGTCGGTAATCATCAACACATTTAGGCTGTGACATTTGGGAAACGGTATTACTTGAGCTAACTTCCATAGAGTGTGGAACTGTCCAGTCATTAATGAGTGATTGAACATATCTGTTAAAGTTGGGAGAACAACTCCTATTATTTTTTGTACTAATAATATGGGTATTTCATCAAAACCTACTGCTTTTGATTTAATGCGCATAATAGACTTATAAACCTCTTCAGGATAAATGTAAGAAAAATAAAACTTCAACTCACTCGCTATGGATTGTGAAATTCTGTTAATTGTGGTCTTTTTTGTCTCGTCATCTAAGACAACAGGTAGGCACTCGGTGTTCATTGAGGTCATTAGGTGAAATTTCCCAGTTAGAATGATTTAATTGCTTATTATTAATACCAAAATCATATCATTTTTTCCATGGATGTTTAGGAGAGGAGTGGCCATCAGCAATACTCATTGAGTGCTTCATCTTTGCTTTACGCACTTCCTGAGTACATTTGTTACGCAGTTGTCTGTACAACTCAAAGCTCTCAGCAACAAATGATAGTTTATTCTTATAGTTACGCCTGAATTTAGCATATGCTCCATCACGTCTCTTCATTAATGTCAGTAAGTCTTTCGTCATCCAGGGGGTCCCTTGTTTGGTCTTGATGGGGGCATGTTTATTGTACAACTGCAATACCATGGGGTTGAATAGTCTTAAGTTTATCATTGATGTTGATAAACCTACCAACCAAGTGTCATGGCATTATTTCAGCATCTTTGTTTAATACTTCAATATCAATACTATTGATATCACGATATGTGATTAATTTAGGTTCAGATTTTGGAGGTTTCACGGCATAAGATATATATATGTATAGGAGTTTGGTACACTACAGCTACAAGTATTTCTATTTGTGTAACACACAACTCTACAATCAAATATTCTGGTCTCGCTGAGTATGTGTTAGCTGATGCTGATAATATTTTTCATCGTATTTCACTTTTAACATACATAGCAATACCCCCTCCTTCTTTCCCGCACCTATCATTTCTTATCAGTTGGTAGCCATCTAAGTTAACAAGATTGGATGTTAGACTTGGTTTCAACCAACTCTCACTAACCAGTATTACGTGAAGAGATAATGGAGCGAATATTGCTTGGAAGTCTGTAGTGTGTCACAAGGAGAGACTGGGCATTGACATGAGCTATTTGAAGGGTTCGGGGAAATGGTGCTAGAGCATTATGAAGGAGAATGTTAGTAGAGGGGGGGTCATCGACTCAGGAGGGGGAAAGTAAGGGCTGGTTGGGTTCATAGACACTCGCAGGTAGATGACATAACGAGCGAAAGTACAAAGTTGTGGGACTTGACACTGTTAACTTATTATATGGACTATTGTTAGGCATACAAGAGTAAACACTAACACTCACACACGCACACACACTCAAGATAATTAAAAAACATGATATTGACCTACCGTAACTAAAAAAAAATTAAATTTTTTAAATAACTATACAAATTTGGAGAGTAGCCTTCTTTTTGCCTAAAACAGAAAGAAAAATCATAAAAATAACTATACAAATACATAAAAAAGAGAAAAAAATTTGTACATAAACGATAAAGTTTACACTTTGATTGGCTGTGCTGGGAAAACTACTTTAAAGATTTCAGCTCATTCATATTTGCCTTCAGCTCTCTTGATCACCACCCTTCAGTCTTGTGTCCAAACCTGGATCACACCGAACTTTTCAATGGCCGCTTGGAGAAGTTTAAGGCGTATTGCTGTAAGATCCTTTCTGATGGTGAATCCTGTTCCTTTCTATTGTTTTTTATTTCTAAAAACTTCATCTCTTTTTCGGTGGCTTAAGAACTTGATCAGAATTGGCCGTGGTCTTTCACCTGTTTTTTGACCAACGCGATGAGATCTGTCAATGTCCTCTGGTGTGAGGGAAACGCCCTTGAGATGTTTGTTGATCAAATTCACTGCTAAGATGTCTGATTTTTCACCCCTTGTCTCGGAAACACCAAACAATCTTAGACTTGACCTATGCTGGTATTGCTCAAGTTCATCATCCTTTTGGGCCAACTCTTGTTTCATTGTTTCAATATTTTGTTCCTGATTATTGAGTCTTTCCTTAAGATCAACGATCTCACTGCCATTGAAGTCAAAGGAAAGCTTTACGTTGGTCGATTTAATGCAAAGTGTGACTTTCAATGTTTACTATTTATACTATAAGTTAATTTAAATAAGAGATTGTGCTAAATGATAAATAACTGGTTATAACCAAGTATTAGGTTGGTGTGACTAATTTTGACAAGAAAAGTCAGGACCTATTTTCAACCAAAAGCACAAACAAACACAATCCATGGTCTTCCCAGGAAAATGTCTCTCTTATGCATAGTTGTGGTATTGTTGTCAGGTATCCGGTGTGAGACACGATGTCCTGCTGGAGCGTTTGGTGAGGACTGCAACAGCCAGTGTGATTGTCACAACAACAGTTCGTGTGATCCCCAAACAGGGACATGTGTGTGTGCCAGGGGTTGGGAGGGGGTGGACTGCAGCCAGCACTGCAGGGAGGGATACTATGGACTGCGGTGCAAGGAGAAGTGTCCGGATGTGTATGGTGAGGCTACAAGATATACTTTACACTTCTCGTCTATAGTGCACTTTGATTCACTCACATCCAGAACATCCAGAACATCCAGAACATCCAGAACATCCAGAACATCCAGAACATCCCACCTTTCCAGACTCCTTCACTGAGACCCAATGTGATTCACTCATCTACAATAATCATCAACTATTTCCAACCTGTGGCCGGGTCATTTTAGTAACTGACCGTCTCACTCTGTCCTTCTACCATTCTTCTCTTCTCACTCACACTTTTGCTGTTATCTTTTCTTCCTATCTCTTTCTTGGTCTTCCTTGTGGTCTTTTTCCTACATACGTCATTTCCAACATTTTCTTTGGAATCCTCAACTCATCTTCATTTCATCACATGACCATACCACCTCAATCTTGCTTCCTCTACTATCTCGTGTACTCCCCGTACTCCAACTCTTTCCTGGATAACTTCATCTTGTATCTCCTCGTGGCAGCTAACATCATTTCCTAATCTTTCTTATATCCAATGTCCGTGTTCCTTCTGCATATGTGACAATGGGTACAAAGTACGCCCTGTACAACACTTCCTTACACTTCAAGGGCACTTCTTTTCTCCATAGCAGTTCTCTTACACACCTATAGAACATCTCTCCATAGCAGGTCTCATCTCTGCTACCACCCCCCACCTCAAGCTCGCTCCCAAGATACTTCTTACACTCTTTAATACTTTAAAATCTACTTTATTGAGCTTTACAGCTGTTCTAAGCCTTATCTTCTTCCATGCCATCTCAATCATTTCATTCTTCAACACTCTGGTTAGAATGTGTTTTATTTAATCAGCAATATAAGATGTGAATTTTTTATCTTCAGATCCATGATGAAGGAGTGGAAGTGGTCATGGCCTCAAAGTATTATTAATGTATATTTGTGCCCAGGCTACTAGCTTATTGAATTCTTAAAATAGCCATAGTACCTGCGACCCTAATAAATTATGGCTGTTCCAAATAAGCTCGATGCCGATCACCAATCTCAATTCTTTGATTCAATTTCTTTACAATGTTACAAAGGTAATATGTGAAACTACACACATACAATTCTTAATATACAGTATTTCTTCAATTCTAAGACACACCTTAATGTATCAGTACCACCAACAGAAAAAAAACTTTGATTATATAAAAATAGATAAAAATAAAACACTTAAATACCCTATACCTAGGAAATATTTTTATGCCAGAATTCAATTTACTAACAACAAAAGCACCTTATTTATCGGTAGGTATGTTATTCATCTCTTCTTTCTGATCAATATCAGTCTGATTCTTCTGAGCTATCAATATCTAGGCCTACATCTGAATCAATATCAGTGTGATTCTGCTGAGCTGTCGATATCTACATCTGAATCAATATCAATGTGATTCTGCTGAGCTGTCGATATATACATATGAATCAATATCAATGTGATTCTTCTGAGCTGTCGATACCTACATTTTAATCAATATCAATCTGATTTTTCTGAGCTGTCAATATCTACATTTTAATCAATATCAATCTAATTTTTCTGAGCTGTCAATATCTACATCTGAATCAATATCAATCTGATTCTTCTGAGCTGTCGATATCTACATCTGAACCCATATTAATCTGATTCTTCTGCACCATCGAGAGCATTGGTTGAAAGAGAATTGTGATTCTAAATTGCCATCAATTCTAAGATGCACCCTGTTTTAGAGATGTTTAAATGTGGGGTGGGGGTAATGTGTCTTAGAATTGAAGGAAGAATGTAAATAATATTTTTTTCAATAAATTCCTAGTAAAAATATGAGTAAACTCAGAAAATAGTCATAGTGAAAAACATGCTGTGAAAACTATTTTAAAAATTATTTGAGCAGCCCAATAGTCATGAACTGGTATTGAATTTATTCTTTCCCACCTTCTCTTTCTGCTGTCTTATAAAGTGTTGACCTTGGAATCTACCCTATAGTAGTAACAATCTTTCTCTCACTCAGTCTCACTTGAAAGCACCAAGTTTGATTCACAATTCACTACAGACTGTCCTTTTAAACATTTTTTTTCTCCCTGAGAAGTAAACAACCGCCACTCCCCTCTTAGTTCCACCCAAAAATTCCTTCCCCCTCGCAAAATGATAGTACAAAGGACCATGATGCCTGTTACCCATTTCACACAGTTCAAGAAATCAGCAAAAATAATCAGACTCAAAATTCTGTTCAGATCATCAGTTGAACAGATTGTGCTATATAATCTGCCCACAGGCAGGGCCCTACAGTAATGAATGTATCAGTACATCCCAGGCTAACTGGAGTGTGTTGACTCTAGTACAGCAATAATATTTTATTGTTTTATAAATGTTTCACAGGTTCTTTAATTTAATCTGTTAGCTTCTAAATTATTTAAAAGTATTCCCACTTTATTTAAATAAGTCTTGATTACCATGTTTTTGTAAGGTGGTAGCTGTTATTTGTCTGACTTGTTATTGATTGTTGTCAGTAGGTAATCGCACCTGTGACCATGTGACTGGAGAGTTTGTGTGCCGGTCTGGCTACATTGGACTGACATGTGAGCACCCATGTCCTTTGGGCACGTATGGTCTGAACTGTCTCAAAAAGTGCCACTGCAAGAATGGAGCAGATTGTCATCATGTCACTGGTGAGTGTGTCATTGTCACCACACTTGGAGGAGAGTTATCATGTCACTGGTGAGTGTCTCATTGTCACCACACTAACACTTGGAGGAGAGTTATCATGTCACTGGTGAGTGTGTCATTGTCACCACACTTGGAGGAGAGATATCATGTCACTGGTGAGTGTCTTATTGTCACCACACTTAGAGGAGAGTTATCATGTCACTGGTGAGTGTCTCATTGTCACCACACTTGAAAGAAAGTTATCATGTCACTGGTGAGTGTCATTGTCACCACACTTGAAAGAAAGTTATCATGTCACTGGTGAGTGTCTCATTGTCACCACACTTGGAGGAGAGATATCATGTCACTGGTGAGTGTGTCATTGTCACCACACTTGGAGGAGAGATATCATGTCACTGGTGAGTGTCTCATTGTCACCACACTTGGAGGAGAGTTATCATGTCACTGGTGAGTGTCTCATTGTCACCACACTTGGAGGAGAGTTATGTCACTGGTGAGTGTGTCATTGTCACCACACTTGGAGGAGAGTTATCATGTCACTGGTGAGTGTGTCATTGTCACCACACTTGGAGGAGAGTTATCATGTCACTGGTGAGTGTCTTATTATCACCATGAACATGCTAGCCAATAAATAACACGTTTTATGTTCACTTCCCTTAGATAAGCCAAAATTCCATCTACATCACCTATCGCCTCGGTGAGCGTAGTTAAACTATATATGAATACATTGTATATAATATATATTTTGTCGTTGTCGTTGTTAAATGTTTGCACTTAACTCACTCATACAATAAGGCTTGAAGTTTTTCTTCAATGGAAATAACCACTTTCTCTTTTCACTTGAATTTCTTCTCACACAGTAAAATTACATTGGGAAAAGTGCAAACATTCACTGGAGTGGATGAGTAGACATTGCTACAACCACGGCAGACAAAGTAGCACTGGGAGTGCATGCACACCCTTCAAAATAATGTAAATAGCATATCAGGACTCTACTATATTTGATGTTTAAATTGTGTATATTTTAGGTAGTTGTCGTTGTCTACCTGGATGGACAGGCCCCACCTGTGCCACGCCCTGTCCTGTGGGGACATATGGCATGAACTGCAGTCAGCACTGCAAGTGTCTGAATGGTGGAAAGTGTCGACGCAACGATGGACTTTGTCGATGTCCGTCAGGATGGATTGGGCAGCAGTGCACTGAGAGTATGTACTTATGATCTGATTTGTATCTCAAAAGTGGTAACTTTTAACAAATGTTGCCAATTTATACATTTGTAAGAGGAATAATGTGGCCAGTGGTCAATATTGACTCTGAAGTTGACTTTTAACTAGAGATGCAGTGGCGTCTTGCTGTGGAGGGGTGAGTGGGTGGATTAGAAAATACTTGGGCCAACCTTTAAAATTATTTCAACTAACTGCCGATAAAAATATTAAAGTAAATATGAACATAACGAGTCTACAAAGGCTTGCATTCATTCATTTCTTTACTACTACTACTACCACTAAAAATATTGTTAGTAATAATTATACCCGAATTTGTTCTGTATTTCCATTATGTTTACAAACTCTGTTAAAAGTGATTTAAAGGCATGAGGCCAACAGCTAATAACTGTTAGCCTGAGAATGTGACTTGTTTCAAAACTAACACTGGTTTTATCTAGGTTTTTTTCCCCAAGGCAGCACTTTCTAATCCTTATCATCATGAACAACTTCCAGCCACTGGCTGGGTCTGTTTGGAACATAAGCCTCTCCACCGCCTTCCTATCTCCCGCCGTCTCTCTCCCTCCACTTTGGTCCAGTCTTCTCCTCTTTCCTCCACACTCCTCCTTACTCCCTTCAGCCATCTGTCCTTTGGTCTTCCTCTCGGCCTACTACCCCCCCTCCCAATAGGTATTCACAACACTATCACTTTGACATGTCTATCATTAGAAAAGCAGGCTTGAGCTTGATTCCATTATTTCTTCCGATTATGATGTTGATGGTCCCAAGTCACTCATACTTGCAGATAACTGAATTGGATGTGAGAAGAATTCTATCATTTACACTCTTTACTTCACCCTTGTTTAAAGGCTGGGAAGAAAGTTTGAGTCAGATTTGATTCAACCAACTGTGGAAAATATCACGCACTTCCAACAGCTTGGGTGTATCACCTTTCAACTTTTGTATGGCAGCAGAAATTGGTTTAAGAATGTTGTGTACGCATTGCAAAAGTATTCTTTGTCCAAAACCTGCCGTCTTAAGTGTAATGGGAGAATTTACTCCATTGCTTTGTCAATATATGTGCACTGAAGGTTGATTATGAAACATATTTTGCTCTCGAAATATCTCACAGAAGAACCCCATCTTGTTTCAACCAGCAACAAAAGTGCACTTTCTTTCCCATCTTTTTCTTTCTGAATCTTCTTCAGAGTTTGATCAGCCACATTATGAATAGCGAAGAACTTTCTAATGTTTTGCAGCTTTCACTGACATTCTTCATTGAATCTACAAGTATGTTGCTGATATATTTTGAAATTATATTGAGGCCATGGGTAAGATAACTGAATGTCACCAAATGTGGGTAATTTTCTCTTAAAATTTACGAAGCTAGCTTTTTGTTAATTGCATTGTCAGTCACCACTGCTTGTACCTTTGAAGCGCCAACTTTTTCAACTTTGGTGTTTAGACTCTGAGAGATGTATTCCCTTGTATGACGTCACTTTTGGTTTCTACACCATTAAAACTTATTTTTCTTTCATAAAGTAACTCCGTAGTGTTTACCAAACAAGCAAGTGGCGTTAGCTCCCTATACCCAATAGGAAGCTAGCCTTCAAGACACCTGTTACCAGGACGCTTTCGATAAGTGGTTTTGACACTGGTCATGAGAGGTCCAAGGGGCAAGGGGTAGGTCATATATAAGCTGTTTGTGCGTATGAATATATAGAGTAGTCACATAAATCTACAGAGTGCTAATAGGAAAAATAGTAGTAATGTAACTCAACAGAGTAAAATATTAACAGTGCCAGCGACTTAAATCAACAGAACGTTGTAATAAACCAGTGCCATGAGCCAAATAAATTGTGTGCAATATTAAAGAGTTTATTTATTTAATTAAATTATCTCACAAACATTCTGTACCGCTTTAATTAGTGCTAGATAACAGGGCAATTATCAGCCGACTAAATGGTATAATTTTAACCGGTGCCCAAGCAAAGGTGGGGAATAATTATAATTCTGTATCATCATAATTGGCGCTCGATCACGGGGCTATAAATACCAATTATCTCGCAACGAATTCAAGAACGATTCAGGGGTATTAAAAAAAATTGGTTTATATGTTTTTTTGAAGGTTTTATTGGGTTTTTTCTTTGTGATCTAATTAAAGATATTATGTATGTTATATGATTAAACTAATAGTTCAAATACATTAATTGTTCAGGATCAAGAGAAACATATTTTAATTTTAATATAGCGAGGAAAGTATTAATAAGATGCATAATAAAGGAAAACAATAATGCAACAATGTAATTCTTGGCAACATTAATGTATAAGCTACCAGGTTGATTAAAAGACTTTGTGTA
>CABFWO010007291.1:0-26314 GCA_902155825.1 Timema genevievae
TAGCACTAACGATTGACTTAGGTTTTGACGTTAGTACCACACCATAAGATGGTGGGCGGGGCCAGGTTGACGTTAACTTGGCCCCGTCCAATGATTTTGGCTTATAGCTTCCGCTAAAATGTAGCACTAACGAAATTTTTGTGTTCAATGACCAGCACTAACATAGCACTAACGATCGCACTAAGTCCGGTCGTTAGTGTTTTCATGGGCGGGGCCAAGTTTATGCACCTCAACAAATCACTGTTGAGAGACAGAGCACAATAAATCACGCGCCTCCCAACTTGTCTCTCTACAAGCCGTGGTAACATAACCCCCTCCTGGTCCCTGCCTCCAAGTTAGATATATAACAAAGAAGACTGTCTACAAAAGATATTAACAATGATGAGTCAGCAGTAACTGCTAGAACATGAGCGCCGCCCTGTGTTTTGTTTCTTGGAGCATTATGTTTTGTTTCCCGCCCAAAACTTTTCAGAAAAGTGTCAATCCCGCCCGCCTACGAACCCCAACGGGAATAGATTAAATTTTCGATATTTTCCCGAGAGTTCGGAATCCCGGCCACCCCTAAAATATACTAGGCTTGAACTCGGGAGCTTTTTGAAATACTAAACTCGGATTTGACTAGAATGAGAAAGTCCAAGCTCGCAGACTCCTAGTTTCAGGCAAAAATTCGTTGGAGGGTAGTTTATTAATGGACATTTTTTGAAGATTGTAAGTACCTATTTCAAAAATAGCTGCAATGATTTTGTCCAAAATATATATCTGGAGATTGTGTGGTATGAAAAATAACAACGTATAATTGTTTTTGGGGTTAAAAACTCATTTATTGGTAGTTAGTTTACTGATGACTGAATTTTAAAAACTTGAAATATTTAAAAATTGGCCCTAGCGATTGGCTTCCAAATGGGTATCTTGGGAATGTTTGACATGACCAATACCAGTGTATACTTGTTTTTGAGGGCAAATTTGATTATGTGTAGTTTACTGATTACTTTTTTTATTTGAATATTTAAAAAAATGGCTTTAGTGATTTGGTTCAAAATGAGTACCTGTTATTATGCTTGTAGATCATCATCACCAAATGTTTCCAGCCTGTGAAGGAGTCAGTTTAGTAAAATGCCTCCATCTTCCTCTATCCTTCCACCACTCTACTTCCTTTAATTTCTTCCATTCTTCTCCTCTCACTTGAACACTTTCTGTTATCTGCTCCTCCTGTCTCTTTCTTGGCCTTCCCTGCGGTCTTTTTCCCACATACTCATTTCCAACATTTTCTTTGGGATCCTCTCTTTTTCCATCATCATTATATGCCCATATCATCTTAGTCTTGCTTCCTCTACTAACTACCTGTACCCCAACTCTTTCCCAGTTCCACTGTTCTCCTCAATCACGCTTCCAAGGTATGTTACACTCTGTGCTTTTCTCAGCTCTACTCTGTCCAACCTTCACTTCACACTTTGCCAAGCTAAATTTCATTCCACACAACTTCACTTCCTCATTCCATTCTTGTAGTTGTTCCTGTACTTCCTATTCTTTATCCCTCCATACCATCATAATATATTATAAATAATTATATAAATTTGTTTTTCTAAAAAAAATATCATTTAATAGTATTTAACTAATGACTGAATAATTTGGTCTGAAATTGGTATCGAGTGATTATTTTACACTATCAATAATAATGTATCGATTTTTATCTATAATAAATAAATTTAGGGGTAGTTTACTGCCAAATTATAGAACATTTGAATTTTTTTGGAAATTGAACTTAAAGATTGAATTCAAAACGGGAATTTGGGAATAGTTTTTCACGATAAATAAAAATACATTTTAATTTTTACAAATAATTAATTTTTTTTAATTTGAATTTATTTAAATATTTATGAACAAATTAGTTTAAAATGCATATATAAAGAATGAGTGATTATTGTGATTAACAAGATAGCATGTTTGTTTTTATGAGGAAAACATACTTGAGGGTAGTTGACTCAAAACTTATTTCTGAAACATTTTCGAAACTATAATGCACAATATGAGAAAGTTTGTGTCATACCGGCTATGTTTGTTTATTAATATAAATACTTGCACTTATGAAAGGATAGGGAAATGTGGGAAAAAGTTAGTGAGGATCAATTAAGTAAGGAATTGTTTTATTAGCTATATGCACAGTTTCTTGCCTACCCTTTAAGGGAATGGCGTGATTAGGTATGTATGTGTGTAAGTATGTATTCACTTATTTACAACAATGATTAGACTAGGATTTAATTACTAATGAATAATGATTAATTTTTGAACAACCTGGGAATCAAACCTAGCAAAACATTATATTGTCAGAGCTTAAGAGCTCTTCTCGCAGAGAGTTTACTGGATAATTGTATAAAAGATTACACTTGAACCATAAAATGTAGTGAAATGATGTTTTCTGCATTCTTTACTTGACAGTAGCATGATTGGCATCAGTTTTATAAAAGGGATGGGACCCTCAAGGACATTTGTCATTCGAGATTCAAGAAAATATCAGATTCCAGACTTGAATCCTTCAACAAAAAAGTTTCCAATTTTTCATATGATATTTGTTTTAAAGCTCTAATACTGCCTATTAGTTGCTCAGAACCTGGTCCCAGACCATTAATTTAATACATGTAGAAATGTTATAATGAATGTATTATAAGGATTTTTTAGAACATTTAATTACTATTTCTATTCCATTATATTTATATTTACACTGAGGTAGCCTACATATTTTTTTCCAAGACTTGCTATTCAGGATTCTAAAATTATATGAAGATTGGGATTCGTAAAATAGTGGGTTCAGCCCATCTCTATTTTATAGTTTTTTAAATAATTATTTTTTGATTTTGTGTTAGTTTTAAAATATGATGAAACATTTTCATTGGTCTCAATTCTATTGTATCTTTTTTAGTATAAAACATAAAACCGAACAACGATGCGACGCTTGGTTGAAATTGTATCAACTAAGTTAGGTGAGATGTACTGTTAGTGTCAGACTCACAAGCACACACATTAATGATTAGTAAGATATACCTTGTCGATTGAAACATAATCCATGAATAGATGAGTCTGGTTGTGGACCTTGAGCCTGGAGTAGCCATAGTCATCGCTGCGTAAGGCTGACCAACTAGGCTGTTGCTTTTTGAACATGTCATGGTTTTCTTGGCAGCCCTGCTCATTAAAGGAGTAACAAATCATTACCAAAAACACCCTACAGGGAGTGCTGTTATCAGACATCTTCAGTTAATTGCTAAGAAAATCAAATCTGGGAAATCACAATTCTAAAAACAATATGTTATATCTGGGAGGAGGTCTGGCAGTGTTTTATAATAAAAGAGCTGCCAACAATTGTGGTGAAAAAATTATTAAATGTTTTCCCAACAATTGGTAAAATTTAGTAAAACTGCTAAATTTCACTAAGTGGAACCTATTCTTATTTACTTTCAACAGTTATTCATTTTTACAATTGTTGTGTTATGTTTTAGTATCTAACCTTTATTAATCCAGATATTTAGTTTATTATTTATAACTTAGCATTTACCACAAATTAATTTTAAAATTTAAATTGGGATTTAATGCTATAACTTTATTATGCTTGTTATATTCCTGTTTTTGTTTTTTAACACCCTCTAATTTCTAAATTAACATCACATATTTTACTATTCATTTGTTTTACTCGGCTCGCTGGCCTGTATACATGTGGGTGAAGTGATAATGCATAGCTCTGTTTTATCTGCTGCCAGCTAGTCTGGTATTTGATCTGGTAGTTTACAGAACTTGCCTATATAAGTGCAAGGGCAGAAGTCATTTGAGCTTCCCAAGGCAGATGGTTTTAGTTGTGGGAATAGTTTTAATAATATTTTCTTCAACGTGGTAAGAGTGTTGTATTTTGTTTATAAGTCATTCAACCAATCAAAGCTTTCAAAATAGTCACATAAGTGTTTGTATTATAAATAATTAAGTGGAGGGAGAAGTGCATAGCACACTTTGATAGTGTAGCAGTCCTCAAAGTTGACTGTTGAAGTTACACTGTCAAAGTGTTAAAATCATTTAATAAGACACAATGCAATATATCTCAGTTAAGAAGACGTGAACTGGCACATCAATGGATCACAAAGTCTAGAAAACCACCCAACCTAAATATTAATTAATTACAAACTAGAGGCTACACTAGCACCACCTACCATCCATAGAGAAACCTTCAGAGAATTTCAACTCCACCAGGGAAGTTTTCATCCTTACCAATTAAGTTGGCATCACTGAAGACAACATTTTGTTTAGTCTATCTACTACTACTTCCTGAGGAATATTGAAGTGTGTGTAAATATGTGTTAGCGTTTTTACTTTTATTTGTGCTTTACTATTTTCCTAATATTCTATCATTTTATTTATTACAAATTAAAATAAAAATTCACTAAAGTTTTATGTCCAAATCTAGCATTTAGCTTTTAGAAAATATAGAAAATTCAAAAATAAAATAATAAAACTTATTAAAGCCTTGAAAAAATGCCAGTCAGTGTGAAATACCAAAGGAAACTGAATTTTGTATCCACGAGCCAACTTATAAGACAGGGGTGTTATGAAAAAACTCAACCGATAGTTGAAATTCTCATTTGATTAAGAGTTCTGTGTTGCTTAACACTTGTCAAAGTTTTTAATTTGCTTCAAATAATTTTGTAGATGTGAATGAAATTTTGGGTGTTGAAGTCGAAGCAAATAAGAGTTGACCTTTGCCTTTTCGAAACTTTGCACAACTCTAAAACTATCATTCCTGCCCATTTTCAAAAAATAGTTAACTGATAGTAGATTTTTGTTATTGTAACTTATTGAATTGTACTTTTTCTATCTCAAAGTTTTCTCTACCTTTATTGACATATTAACTTACAGCAGATCCAGTAGTTACATGAACGGGTGCTCCAGGGTTTCGATACGGCTCCTCATAGCTTCCATTGTACACCTTGTAGTTATAGAGTGGCCACAGCCTCTCGTAGGAGTGCTCATGGGCCCAGATCTCCAGATCCACACCATGCTGGTATAACAAGTCCTCCAAACCAAACCTGACAACAGTAGCGCACTCTCTATATGCGCCATACAAGGATTTTGAATAACCAAGACTTCAAACTAGTTACTAGAGGATTGCCTCCATAAAGTTAAATAGCACCACACAGTGAATCAGACAGCATTTTATGTTTTAGCTATTGGTAATTAATACCAAACAACACTATCAGAGAACAAGTGGGTACAGAGGGTAAGGCTTAATATAGTCATAAGGTTGGATGGAGTAGAGCTGAGAAAAGTACAGAACGTAAAATATATTGGAAGCGTGATTGAGGAGAAAGGTGGAAATAGAGAGGATTTAATGAGAAGAGGACAGCAGGGAGAGTTGTTCTCTATTGGTGTGTAAGAGACCTGCTATGGAGAAGAGATGTGCCCTTGCAGTGTAAGGAACTGTTGTACAGGGCATACTTTGTACCCATTTTCACATATGCAGCAGAAACATGGACAGTGAATGTAAGGGTTCGGCCAGACTGACAAGAGTGCGAGCGAGTAAGCGACTGGGTGGCCAGACTGGTGAGTGTGTGATTAGCAGATAGCTCTCGTTAGTTGTTGATGAGGAGGCTCCGACTCTTGGCTGAGTGAACTGAGAGTGGTTTTAACAAGTGATTTATTGTTGTGGTTTTCTCATCCTCTCTCCACGCTAATGGTGATTCTTATTTGTAAAGGTCTACTTTGATAATATTGAAGTATTTTAACATATCAGTTTTACATATATATACATATAGGTATGGTTTATGATCTTACCAATTAAATTAGGCCGTTAGTAGCAAGTGTGCTAAACCTATAGATAGTAATAAAAATGTCAAAATGAGAAGCTTTCCTAGCACTCAATGAACCAACATACAATAATATTGCCTAGTGCCTGTAAACTAGACTATACTGGGTCGAGCGAGTGCGCAGTCGCTCGCTCGCTCCAGTCTGGCCACCTCTCATTACAACTAATGTGTTCTATTTTATATTTTAGTCGCTCGCCCCTAAGAGAGACTAGGAAAGTGGAGACCATGGGAATGAAGTTTGTGAGGAACATGTTAGCTGTCACGAGGAAAAACAAGATTAGGAATGATGTTATCTGGGAAAGAGTAGGAGTACAGGGAGTACATGAGATAGTGGAGGAAGCAGGAATGAGATAGTGCGGGCATGTAATGAGGATGGAAAAAGAGAGGGTGACAAAGAAAATGTTGGCAATGAAGTATGTAGGGAAAATACCAGAAGGGAGGCCAAGAAAGAGGTGGTAGGAGCAGATAGCAGAAAGTGTTCAAGTGAGAGGAGAAGAATGGAATAAATTATTAAAGGAGGAAGAGTGGTGGAAGGATAGAGGAAGATGGAGCATTTTACTAAACTGACCTGGCCACAAGCTGGAAACAGTTGATGATGATGATGATGATAACTATCAGAGAACAAGCATGATATCAAAAGATGTGTCGTTAAAACAAGAAAATAAGCTGATACAGTGAAATCACATTTGAAGGACACATTTTAATATCAGTTTGTTATTTTTAAAGGAGTTTAAATTTCCCTGGCAAAATAAAACGGGTTTTTATGGGGAAGCAAACTTTCTCAATAATAGACAACCAGTGTATAGTATAGATTGTACCTCCTTTCATATAAAATTAGAAATAAATTACTAATTATATAAACAATTTTCTAAACTAGACATAAGTAAAGCATATTTGGTAGATTTTAATAAGATTCAAAGTAATTTATAAAAATTGAAATATGTAACAAGAGGCTTCATCTATCTTGTGTACCTTCTTTCATATGGAAAATATCATAGCTCGAGAAAATTTTGTATTCGAGGCTCAAATCCATTAATTTTTTAATTTTTTTTTTTTTTCATCTTTCAAGTGAAATTTGTTTTAGAACTCTAATACTGCTTATTGGTTGGTGATTCAGAACCAATTATAATTATAGGATGAACCTAACAACTAAACCCCAGACCAGTAATTTAACACTTAACTGAATGTTTAGTGAATGGATTATAAGAGAGAATGTTAACAATTTAGTTACTATTTATATTTTATATTATATTTATATTTTCCCTTATGTTCATAATTTTTCCAAGATTCGGATTCGGGATTCTTAAAATAGTGGATTCGACCCAACTCTAAAAACATGTTTGTAAATATTGTGTTTTAGTACCGTTCCAAAATCAGTGGACCTCCACAAAGATAAGCTGGACTCCTAGCCTTTGGATTTACATTCATGTCTGATCTAGCCAAAGCATTTAATCGAATATTAATGAATACCTGAGTGACTAACCACTTTAAGAAAGGTAAGCCAATCCGAGTGAGTGTTTCATAGTACACACAGTCATCTTTGTTGTCATTGGAGCAGTACATGGGTCGGTGTCCATACACAATGATCCAAGGTCGCAGAGTACGGTTCTTGGGACTTGATGCTTCCTGAAGTTATAAAACACTAAGTCATAAATTGCTTCCCCAAGACAGTGCTAGGCAAATTGTTTAAATAATACTTTATTAAAGTCTTCCTACCGTGATATCACCTTTTTTGTTCAAGATGGTCACTTGTGATTTGTAAACTCATGAACAACCAGTTAGAGATACTCAAGTGATTGCATATTGAAAGTTACTATGCTGAGTGACAGCACTATAAGGGTTTTTATGTCTATATATTTAGTGGAAGAACTGTATTTTTATTTACAAAGTGTTTGGTTTTGAGACCCTGCGATTGGACGGTGGTGTGATCTTGTGGTGAGAGCTTGAGACTGTCAATTGTATCCGTTCTTTTGTTTTTATAAGTTGTGTAGCTACCATGTGGACTTAACTTTTATTTTTATTATAGAGAATAATCCAATATATGTGTTGTACTGTTATTAATGTGTGTTAAGACTACATAAATTAGGAGATTGGTTTCACTGACTGTCATCACTTCTGAAGCACCAAGTAGGCTACCTTTTTTCATATTAATTGCTTGTTTTTGTTTTACACTTCTCCCCCAAACTGCTTAGGAGATCTTCCTCTTACGTGGGTTTGGGGGGAAGCAAAAAACAAATAATGAATAGGAAACAAGGTACTTGGCGCGTAGGCCTTCTAATAACAGGTAAATTAAAACAGTATAGCACATAGATTGGATTATTCCCTATGATAAAAATAAGAGTTAAGTCCACTTGGCAGTTACACAACTTATAAAACAAAAGAACAGATGCAATAGTATCCAGCTTTCGCCACAAGATCACACCACCATCGAGTTGCAGCGTTTCAAAACCAAACACTCTGTAAATAAAAATACAGTTATTTAGTAAATATATCGACAGAAAAAAAGTATAATATAATACTGTCACCCTGTATTTTACGAAAAGGTGTGGTGCATGTGTATTATTTACAGTCAAATTTAATGTTGTTTCAATTTTGATAAATTATCTCATATCATGTATCACACATTTAGACAAATCACAACACTAACCTTTCATAGGAATTCCTTTACTACATATTTTGAAATGCTTTCAGATGGGTATACTTGATCTATTAGAATAAATGTTGCTCATTTTTATCATCAGACTCAATCACATATAGGCCTACTACTATTAATATGTTTAAAAGTCCATATTTAATTTAATCTGTAGTCCGTTACAGAAAAAACTGATTCACAATTAGTATCTATCACTATTCACAGTAGTATTGTGTAGGAGACAAATATGAACACATCTTTCCCCACAAACCTGTAGATCTTTCTCGAGCCAATCAAACTGCTTCACAAGCATCTTGATACCATAGTCCAGGTAGTAGTAAACCTCTGTTGATAAGGAGATGAAGTGGATGGGGCCCATGTTGAAACTGTACCAAAGACCCTCAGAATTTCCTGGCATTGTGAATCTGTTCCGGTAGTCACTGAAGTTACTGAGGAGAGAGAAAATAATACCCTCTCTTTCAACACAAATGGAATACATAACAGTTGGTTCTTTCTAACGAAAAAAATATATAATTAGCTCTGGTTCAACATTAACTTGTCAAATGTGTCATCCTTTCGTAGCTCTCAGTAAAGAGTGTGCGTTATCAGCGAGTTTCAAGTGCATTTCAAAGGTTTTTTTTACAAACCACAAACATCGACAACTGTGTAGCAGCAAGCAGGGAATCAAACAGAAATGTTTATTGGTTCTAGTTCCAGTTCTCTAAACAAACATTTTAAAGGTTCCGGTTCTGGTTAAAGCACAGTAAAGGTTCCATTTCTTTTCAGTTCCTGATAGTGTTCCGGCTCTTTAAATTAAAAGAAAAAATTAGCACAGCGACTTTCTATCAATTCGGGCTACATCGATGTACTAATTTTGATAATGATTTTTTAATGAATGAGGAAGGTTATAATTTTATATTTTGAGAAAGTGTATCAACATTTGCATGGAAGGAGAGCGGAAAACCACTTTGGAAATAACACTTTAGATCAAAAGTATTGCCATATTAAAAAAAAAATTATAATGCACCTTAATAACAAAAGTGCATCCTTCTAATTTGCATCTTGATCTGTCACCGTCAATCTCATAGTCAAAAAACTTCCGAACTGAGTTTTCTTTAACATACCCCATCAATGATATTATTTAAGCCACTTACTAAGAAACAAAAATAATCACCTCCGCACTGTACACAAGGAACACATTCACTGAGCTACTTCCTAATTTAAAGTTTGTATTTTTCCACCCTCCATCTCCCTTTCCCCGCTATTATAAGTTGTTCAACCAACCACCAAAATATCAGTTTTCACTTCCAGGAATACTAAGTACAATAGGATTAGACTGCTTGTCCAAAAGAGATGATTTATTAATTTCTGTATTTCAACTTCTGAGGAATGGAATATTATCTTCCCTCTATCAAAGCTAAATACATCTTCTTAAACATTAAAGTGAGAAAACAGAGAACAATGTGAAAGTCATGACAGTCCTCTGGAATCTAACATTAATTAACTCTTTTCTAATCACCTTAGAAAAGAGGTTTCAAACAAAGTAATAAACTAAAATATATCAAGCCCTTTCAGAACTTACTGAGAAAGGGAGGGACACAGCATTTCAAAATTAAACTAAGCTTAGGAAAGATAAAAAAAAATGTGGTCGACATCAAAATTATATACAATTTTGTAAAATTAGGAACCTTTGTGAACCTAAAATTATTTAACAGTTCCAATTTCGGTTCTTCAGAAGTGTTTTTAGGGTTCTGGTTCCGATTCCTTAAAAATAAATGTTAATTTCGGTTATTGGTTCCGGTTCGACTCACTGGCAGCAAGTGTGGGATTATGAAAATATGTTTCTAGTGATTCTATCTAGTGGCCATCTATATACTAATATGAATTCCTATTTTTTAAGTATGTATTAGAGTTGGATCGAATCCAATATTTTATGAATTTGAATATCAAATCTGAATAGCCAATTTACCTTCTAATCCTGAATCTTGAATCCAAATCTTGAAAATAATTATAAAAGTAAGAAGTTTTAATTTAAATATAATAGAATAGAAAATACTAATACTAGACCAATTAGAGTTGGGTTGAATCGACTATTTTACGAATCCGAACCTCTAATCCAAATCTCAAATTTATCTTCGAATCCTGAATCTCAAATCTGAATCTTGGAATAATTATGAAAATTTGAGGAAATATAAATTTAATATAAAATAAAGATAGTAACTAAATGTTAACATCATTTCTTATAATCAATTCATTACAACATTCATACATTCAGTTAAGTGTTAAATTACTGGTCTGACAGCTTGGCTCAGTAAGTAGTGTGTCTGCCTACTAAGTTAAGAGTCTCAGGTTCAATTCCCGGCATGGTCGAAAATTTATCATTGGTGAAAATATGGGTTTGCCCTTTCACAGTGATAAGTAGATGGCCGGGGACTGGATGTTGTGCCTATTCATGGTGTCTACTCAACTTGACCAATGAAATCCCCTACCTTTTCCCTGATTTCCCCTGATCATTTCCTAAAATTCCCAACTAAAAAGTATGTCACATACTTCTAACTCGCCTCCCCTCCCCCCTTGTTTTTATATTAATATTTTGCTATGAATAATAATAATCTTAAAAATTTAAACATTTTTTTTAATTGTAATTTTAATTTTTTAATTGTACTAACATTGTTTACTATGAATTAACAATATATTATACAGCTAGAAACAAAAAAATGACAGTTTGAATCACATTATAATTTACTGATTTAATGATCATTATATTTCATATTTTGAGTAAAACAACATTTTCCCGGATTTTCATTGTAATTTACCAAATTCCCGGCTAATTCCCGTTTTTTCCCGATCACTTCAAATTCCCGGCTAATTCTCGTTTTCCCTGATTTTCCCGGATGGTAGACACCCTGCTATTTTAAGATGAATTATAAGGCATATATTGCTACGACAGGCCTAGCCAGCAGGTAGTGGAAAATATATGGCTTGAATAAAAAACACAGGCCAAAGGCTGGAAACAGTAATGGATGTAAAAATAAGTGTTAAAGTACTAGTTTGGAGCTTGGTTGTTTAAGTTTATCCTTTAACTATTATAATTGATTCTGAACCACCCTTAACCAGAATTAGAGTTAATAGATAGCCTGATATAAGTTTAAAGTATGAAAATAATTATGGCCACAGCTATAAAGTGTGTCCAGGGAAAGCAACCATTGCATATATCATCTTTGTTTAAAAATTACTGTAGTGAAACCAACATCTTAGAAGAAAAGTAGAAAAGGTCTTCTGGCTAACAAAGGTGACTTGTAGTACAAGTTTATCTTTCTTATAAATAATAACACTCTAACGTTCTAAAATGATTAATTTTTTTAAAATATAGCTATTTTTATGAAACCCTACAGTCCTTAAATTACACCATAAAAATAAAGAATAAAATTAATTACTGTCCAATGGCTTGGAAATGTTTAAGAGGAAGCAGAGAAACACTGTACAATAATGTAAAGTAATTGATAGTGATGGAAGCCAACCTGAAAGGATAGTTAGGTTAGACATAGATAGGAGTAAAACACTTTTCTCTTCATTTCGTCTTACACTTTTACACTTCACACTTCTTCACACCTCCACAGATATATATTGTTTTGAATTTTCGTAAATATTCCTTTTTCATATAAGGACACAGATATAAAACATATAGAAATATAAAACATATAAAAAAACAACAAACACACCATGAAAATAAAATTATGCTGGGCAAGCTTTAGCAAAAGTTAAAGGTGTGTGTGTGTGTGTCTGTGTGTGTGTGTGTGTGTGTGCGTGTGTGCGCATGTGTATGCACACCTGCAACAAGTCAACGGGATATAACATATTCCCTGAAATTAACAAAAAATACTTTACCAGGCCATTATTTTTTAATGTTTAAGAATTTACAATTCAAACAATGACATTTGAAAAACTATTAGCAAAGGTTAAGGTCGGGTATACAAAATTAACGCCCAAGATGAACACACAATCTATACACTTAGTGGGCTAATTAACACAAAAAGGTTAGCGTGAACACAAAACGACGCGGTCAGTTGTGGATGAAAAAGACAACTGAAACAGTGAAAGTGCGTGATTGACTAACTCTTGATACTTGCGCTACTGCAGCGCCTTTCATGTTTGGTACAGTGGTTGGATTGTGCATCTTAGTGACTCCCAACACTTCCCCTCGAGACAACAACTGAAAACTCATCGGGTGCCCTGATCAGTCCCAAGAGAACGACACAGTCCTTTGATTTCGTCAAAGCCTTGGTTAATACATTGGCCAGCAGCTCCTCCAATGCCACGTGTCCCAGCACCAGTTGACCCGACTCAACAGTCTCCCGTACAAAGTGGTGACAAATGTCAATGTGCTTGGTTCGTGCATGGAAGACAGGATTGGTTGCCAGCTTCTGCACCCCAACGTTGTCATTGAGCAGTTTAAGTTGTCCAAATTCCTCCTTACCAAGCTCTAGCAGGAAACGCTGCAGGTGCACGGCTTCACTCAGGGCCATGTATTTGGCCTCCTTGGTAGATTATTATTATTATTAGCACCGCGTCTTACTACCCGTTTAGGTTATACGCACTTACGCTAATGTGTAATGGTAGGGTGATTATGAGATGAAATTGAGGACCTACAGTTTAATGTGGGATCCGAACCACAGTGGAGGCCTGGCATTCCTCACATTCACAAGTTGTGATTAATACACATCTTGTCAAAGGTGAAGGAAGGGGTTGGCAATTAGATAAATCTGTGCCGGAACCGAGGATTGAACCCCGAACCCTCAGTACCAAAGTCCGACACCTTACCCCTAGACCACCAGGTCACCTTCGTGGTAGATAATGCGACGGTCTGTTACTTTCTCAAATCCCAGGCAATTGCACCTCCATTCATGATAAAAACATAAACACGTAAAGGAACGCCGGTCGTCAAGTGATTCTCCCCAGTCGGCATCTATGTAGCCCGTCAACAAGCTTTCCCCACGCTTGTATGAGATTCCCTGGTCAGCAGTGCCCTTAAGGTACCGAAGTACCCTCTTTGCTGCGCCCTATTGACGCAACCTCATACGAGGTTTTTTCTTTTAGTTTACTTGTTGGTGACCTATTGCGTAGGAAGTTTGCAGTGTTGACAGCCTCCGCCCAAAAAGTTGGTGGCAGTCTGGACTGAATTAGAAAGCAGCATGCCATCTCCCTCAGTGTCCTATTTCTCCTCTCAACAACTCCATTTTGCTGTGGGTTGTAAGGTACAGTCAAACACCTCAAAATGTCATGTCTTTGGAGCAGTTCGTCAAACTGTTTGTTGACATATTCACGTACGTTATCCGACTGCGAGCACTTAACCTCCTTTCGCTGTTGGGTGCTCACGAGTGCCCTGAAACTGTCAGACTAGTCCATAACTTGGTTCTTTTGCTCGATGAATCTCACCTCACACCATCCTGAAGAATTGTCTATGAAAGTCACAAAGTAAAGCTTCTTTCAGTGTGAAGCGACTCGCATTGGACCACAGATGTCAGAATGTATGAGCTAGCCCAGTATCGACACTCTCTCCGAAACCTTTGGGAATGGAGCGTGAAACATCTTCCCCTGGAGACAAACACTGCATTGACAATCTTTGCTGATATCCTCGACAATGATTCCTCGAATCGATCCCGTCTTGATAGCCTCACGGAGTGATTTAACATTAAGATGTCCCATGCGAGCACGCCAATCCTCAATGGAATTCTTCGTTGGAGTAAAAGCAGTGTCATCTGGGCCTGAGGCTTTCTTGCATTCCTGAAATAATATAATCCGTTTTCCCATTTCGCGATAAGCAGCACATTGTCATCCTGATCGATGATATCTGCCTTCGTCTCACTAAAAATCACTTTGTGTCCTTTGTCGGTAACCTTCTCCTACCAAAATGAGGTTATCACGTAGGTCCGGTACATACAATGTGTCTATGAGTTTGATCATCTTTTTATTACTGCTCACGCTCGTCCCAATTGACACAGTATCGATTCCTTCGATGTCTGTGCAGGTTCCGTTCACGAGATTTGGCTTTCTGTAATCGAAGTTCCGACTGATCTGTGCAAAGGACTCGATATTCCCACACTTGTGAGACGTGCATCCACTGTCAAAACACCAGCTAATGCGATCCGCATTATTTCCGATTCGAAATGCACCGTTATTGGACATGTCCGTCGCGGCTAGGTACACACTTTCGACGGTTTTCGTGGATTGTTTGTTCAACTTCCTTGTCTTCTGGCAGCTTATAGCCCGGTGTCCGATCGCATTGCACTTAAAACACCTCATTTTCGAGTCCTTTTTCGCACCATAGTCTTTGTCCAATTTCTCCCATCTGTACTTTTCTCGTTTATTATTTCCGGCCAACTTTCCCACGTATATCGCGTTTTGTGCTGAATTCTGGCTAGTTTCCTTGCGCGTGTTGAATTCCTTCACATCTTTAATTCGAAGCATCTCAAGAGGCGGTAATGTGTCATGTGTTGACATGGTGCAACGAAAGCTTTCATAGTTCTCCGGTAGGCTGCGCAAAAACATGAGTGCCAACAACTCTTGATTAATGTCAACTTCAAGTTCTGCCAACTTATCCAACATGTTGAAAAAACATTAAGAGTGCTCGTGCATGTTGTCGCCATCTTGTAATTTCAAGGACATGAAATTATTCAACAAAGCAGCCTTTGTGCCGGCCCTTTGGACTGGTATATTCCCTCTATTTTTCTCCAAATTGCTCATGAGGTCTCGCAGCCCTTAGTCTGTTTGGTTTCCGACGGGTTCATGGCGAGCACTATCAGATTGTGTCTTCAGGTCGGCTTCTCTCTACCATCGTTCGGCTTCAATCGTCGCTGGCTCAGCTATAACCACTTCTGGTTTCACGATTGTTCCACTCACATAGCCCCATGCATCATTCTTTATGAGAACTGCACGCATCTGTAGCTTCCATGTTTCATAGTTCTCTTTATTTAAAACTTCGAGCTTTACGTCGGTCACGTTCATCTTTGCAGCGTACTAACGAGTTTTTGAGACTCAATATGGCCCAATGTCCATTAGAGTTACGTGCTTCACGATCTTCGAGTGGTCACAAAAAAAATTATCGCGACAAGACCTGTTATCAAAGGTTAATGTCGGGTACACAAAATTAATATTTTAGACAAACACACAATCTACAAATACACTTAGTGGGCTAATTAACACAAAAAGGTTAGCGTGAGCACAAAACGACGTGGTCGGTTGTGGATGAAAAAGACAACTGAAACAGTGAAAGTGCGTGATTGGCTAACTCTTGATACTTGCGCTACTGCAGCGCCTTTCGTGATTGGTACAGTAGTTGGATTGTGCATCTTAGTCAGTGACTCCAACAAAAACTAATCAGTAAATAAGAAAATTTCAGCCCAAAGTTGCATAACAAGGTGTTTTTTACTGTATCATAACTTTTTCAGAGTTTTATTATATTTTGAATCCAAGTGGTTCAACTTTCGTTGTTTCAATCACAAAAGTACATACTTAGCTTCTTCGTGATTCCCTGGGCAGGTCATGTATGGAACATATCCAGCCACAGACTGAATTTGACGCATGAATTCATTGCCAACTTCACCATGTTCCTACAATCATACATTACAATAACTTATTAGAATATAATATAATCACATGAGATACAAAATAAACTTCCAAGTGGAGTGATTTTTTTGTTGGCACATCTTACTACCGATTTACACTAAAGGTAGGAAAAAGGTGGAATTTTAAAGAAATTGTGTGGAGGGGAGGTGGGATCCAACTTCAGTAAAAAAAAAATCACCCTTAGTAAACTTAACCAGAATTCAACCCTCAACCTCCCCATTACTGACAATCCAATATATTAAAGGAGTGACTCCTTATACTGTGAGACCACCAATTCAGGAACACCTAACTATCACTAAATGAACACTACCGGTAGTCAAAGTAGAAACAAAATAAAATTTAATAAGTAGGACTTTAAAATGTCTTTAAACTTATCAATCAATGAGTTACATTTTTTTTAAACAAAGAGCAAAATTATTATACATTGGCCCTCTTTCTTAGTGCTATATTTTGAACTTGTAGTTTTGGTAAAAAAAATATATCTCAACTGAAACAAAGCCTACAGCAATGAATAAAGTATCAGTGGATAGGATTTTTCACCGACTTCTGACATAGCATACTCAGTTTACGGTAAAACACATTGTTTGTTTAAAATTTAAGTTAAAATAAAAATCAAACAATATTTTCGTATCAATTACAAAAAAAAAACTCTTTTTGCTATTTTGGGTATACACTTCGCTGAGTATTTAATTTTAACAACCCAACAAAAGACTAAATCTTTTTTGGCAGGGAGGGAGGGAAGGAGAAGGTTGAATGTGTGAAATTCCCCTTCTCTCCCCTCCGAAATCTATGACGTCACAAATAATAACTACACTAGCTAGAGCAATGGAATGAAAGTCGGACAAATACCGACTTTCAACCACCATTAGATGGACTAGTGCACGTCTTGCATGCATGTTACGGTCACTGCCACGTATGGGATCTTTTTAATCCACTGATGCTTGAATTACATTTAAATGATTACCAGGAGAATATTTTTGTAAACATTAAATAAAATAATTACATATATTCAATCAAAGGCAAGCAGTGCCACTGCTAGTTAGATAATTATGTGAAAAGCAAAATGTTAGCAAATTAGGTAGTTAAGGACTCAATTTTCAGATTTAATTTTACATATTTGTACATATTTTACTGAATTATACTTATTTTCAAAGATATTATACTATACAATTACATATTTTGCATAATTTTTTTATCATGGTATTATTTTGATGTCTTTTTTGGTGAAAATACTTTTAAATGTGACCCTAATTTTCAGGAAACCTGTACTTTCATAAACGAATGTATCCAGTAAAGGTATGGCAGTGAGCAAAGTCCAAGTCAGGCATGCTGGTTCATCAGAGAGGAATACAGATGCTGTGATGTAATTTTGTGTTTAATGCTTCTCATGCTGTGGGGGGGTAGATAATGCAGCATTATTATAAAGTGGCCTCAGCAGCACATCTCTCGCAAGGTGTGTCAGATTGTAAACACAAGTCGACAAGTTGTAAAAACAATAATTCTTGGATCTGATTAGCTAATTTTTTCGTTGTTCTTTGGTCAGGAGAAGAAATGAATGTAAAGTGGCTAGGCAAAGAACAAAGAACAAAAATGGAACCCAAAATCAATTGAAGAAATTTAATTTGAATTCTGTCACAGTAGTGAGTAGAACAATCTTTTGAAAAGCAAACAAGACCAACCATGTTCAAATGTTTAAGTGTAATATTAATAGTGAATAATTGGTCAAGATCAAACATTTAACATTGGCCCGAAAAAATTAATTCTAAGAAACTGATTTAAAAAAATCTGTACTGATCTGATGTTCACTTGTTTTCAAAGAGCCAGCAACAGTGGAGCAGGAAATCATCACATCAGTTGTCAACCAAGCAAATTTCCCAATAATTACACGTGACAAACCTCCACACACAGATTGCATTCATACCCCCACCCGAGCCACATTTCATTGGACCAAAAACCTTTAGTTAGTTTACGTTATAAAAGTAATTGTATATGTGTATCCTATATTTAGAAAAGTGTTTTTATATTACTCCCTTAAGAAATCGGCAACCATAAAATTATATTTCATTTCTATATTATATTATTTCAATAATATATTTATTATTAACATGGGGAAAGAAGGTTTATTCAATGTTACATATTTTCACATTATTACATGGCCTATTTTAAATGATTTTTCTATGTATTTATGTACATCTTTTGTAGGTAGATACTACATAAAAATCTGAGCTATGTGTTATTTGATATTTAAAAGGAAAAAAAATGTATACATATATATACAATCAAATTTGTTACCTCAAATTCTATATAGTTGTGAATTAAAAAGTATTACTTTTAATAAGTTTACTTGTTAAATTTAAATACAATATTATTATTGTCCTGGTTGCTCAAAGAAAATATTGATTTTGAAAATGATCCTTGTTTTACAATATAAAAAGATCAAAATTAGAGAATATGCCTATAATAATTGTGTGGCTTTTTACCACATTATTGTCAGTTAAAAAATCAAAAGGCTTTGCCTTCTAGCATAAGTTCAAAAAATATTCCTTTTTTAACAATCCCCTTCAAAAAAACTTTCATTTTAAAACATGAAACATTTCAAATCTCTTTGGAATGGTTTGATATTAATTGTTACATTAAATGAAAATAATAAGATAAAAAGTGAAAATATGAATAAAATGTAAAAATAAGGGTTAGGTAATATCTTAAATGGTGCCAAGTACCATAAGCATTCCAAGGTTGAGAGTTACCCCTGTAAGTTGGATAAGGTGCTATCTTACATAAGAATATTATAATACCTCATATGATATATGGCTCACAATCGTTTATTTTACTGTTGGCCATGCATGCATGCATACATACATATCTAATCACACCGTTACCTTATGAAGTAGGCAATAAACTGTAAATAAAGCTCAAAAAACAACTCCGTACTTAATCCATCCTATCTTCACACTTTTGTATTCTTGCATACTCCCTTCGCTTCAACAACATACATACATCGAGTCCACATATATCCACACAATTATTGCTTCTTTACACAAACATTGCTAGCACACAATGAAAATGTGTCTTTTCTATCAACATCGCAAGTCCCAAATGCCTCTTCCTCGCACCACAGTCTGCCAGCCTCAAGCGATCAACCCTCAAGTGGGTTTCCAACAATACTAACAATTTTCCTGATTTGCCATGTTAAGCTGAAGGATGAAGAGAATCTATTAGTGTTTTGGACCCTGTAAAATTACCCAAACACAAAGATAATTAATATATTAGACTCCTAACTAATCGTGCAAATCTTATCCAGTTTGCAGCTTGTCCATCTGGGAATTTAATCATTCTCAATTTTTGGTTACACATGTAATAGGCTTCCTCTTCTAGAAAGTTGCGTTGTGCATTTCACACTTCCTCTTGGTGGGTTCTGATAGAATGAAACCCAGGTCAGGGAATGGTAACGATTGATTTTATTCAAGAGGCAGCCATTACCTCTTTGTCCATTGGCAGCAGTGTAAAGTGTGAACTGTGTTCTTCTTTTCATTGTAAAAGCCATATTGTACCTTCTTCCAAATATAATACAATTATCCCATATAGTGAAAAGAAATATTAAATAGAAAGTAATATAGGCCTATATGATATAAAGTGTATTATGCAAAATATAATCTGTAATAAATAAATATGAAAGAATAGTAGAAAATAAAGCACAAGTAAAAGTAAAAACCCTAACACATATTTACACACACTTCAATAATTTGATGCTTTTATTGAATCTTCCTCAGGAAGTACAAATAGTTTTTGGTTAAAGAGGAATATTTCCTCGACCGAGGAAACATTTATTGGTTATTAGAATGTAAGAATAAAATTGTAGTATATACAATTAATATTACTTTTTCTATGCAATTTCAGATGAGAAAGTTAAAGAACAATTATTTTATTTGGTACTGAAAAAAAAGTTTTGTTACCGTTAATTTACATCCAAACCAATAAAATTGACCAGAGTTAGTATTTAAAGCAGCAAGTAGTCAATTTGGTGTTTTTTAATCAAACTGTCATACCGAGTCCATGTCGTATGCGAAGTCACCAACATGTATGATAGCATCATACAGTCCTCTCTGTGTCTCTTGCTGTAAGCGAGGCAGCGATTGTGCATTCTTATTGCCCATGTCCCCGAAGATTGCCAGAGATGGTCTCCAATAATCTGTATCTGTGGGTGGCGTGTTGAACCACAGTAAGTCTGACCATCCCAGGTCACTGCCACAATGGTACACTGGCCGCACATAAACCATTGTTAGTGTTTAGATAACATCTTGAAAAATTGTAATAAACCACATTGAGATTAAACAATAAATTTAGCAAATTTCAAAACCACTTCGGCGGTCAAATGGCCAACAGTGTCACTTCCGCAATATACTGAACTGACAATGACAGGGAGAACAGGGTTCAATTCCCGACCTGATGTATCGAGGGTGGTTATTCCTAAATGGTTTTCCACCCTCTGTTCACAAAAATATGGATACACTTCCTCTGAATTCAACCTTCCTTATCCCTAACACATTGCAATTAGTATATATAGTCATATAACCTGGGGGAAAAAAGTTTCAATTAAGGAGAAACATCTCAAGAAATAAATATTAAAACTGGGAAAATAACTCAGTTCAAGATGTAGGTATGTATGTAATACTAAGGGAGACATAATTAACAAGGTATGAACAATGAATATTTCATTTGATAAGGCTGGGTGCACACTGCATTGAACATTATGTGTCAACACACAATGGAACGATGATTGCTTGTTTTGAAATGGTGTGGGCGCACACTGCATGGAGCATGATCAAACAAAGCTTTAAAACATGATAACACACATTTGCACATATCACATATCTTCCTCAACTCCCATGTGTCATGGAATAAAATGAACGGAGAATGTTGTATTATGCATGCATCACCATCTTGTTTATTAAAAATCTCCTTGGCAACATGGATTGTATGGCTGGAGTGTGAAGTGTGTTGGTTAAATTTGAGACTAGTTTTTTTTTCACATTAGTTTTGCTAGGTTTTTTGTTTTGTATTAACAACATGTCTGTTCTAAAGTTGAGTTTTATTTTTAATCCATAGAACTACCACAACAACAAAACTACTTCCTCATCACTTTCCTCCATCTTGACAAATACAGAAAGTATTTTAAATTCAGGGAAAGAGTCAATGGAATTAAATTGAATAAGCTTACATATTCTGTAGCAACGAATCGCATGAGGTGGATTATGAGGGTGGATCTTTGACACATTATTATTCTGTACTTATTGCCAGGTCAAAGAATGCAGGGTGGATACAGAGATACAACCCTGGTTGTGACTTAGGGACTCCACATAGCAGGAATAACAGGTGGATACAGAGATACAACCCTGGTTGTGACTTAGGGACTCCACATAGCAGGAATAACAGGTGGATACAGAGATACAACCCTGGTTGTGACTTAGGGACTCCACATAGCAGGAATAACAGGTGGATACAGAGATACAACCCTGGTTGTGACTTAGGGACTACAGATAGCAGGAATAGCAGGTGGATATAACCCTGGTTGTGACTTAGGGACTACACATAGCAGGAATAATGGGTGGATACAGAGATACAACTCTGGTTGTGACTTAGGGACTACACATAGCAGGAATAATGGGTGGATACAGAGATACAACCCTGGTTGTGACTTAGGGACTACACATAGCAGGGGTAGCAGATGGATACAAAGATACAACCCTGGTTGTGACTTAGGGACTACACATAGCAGGAATAGCAGGTGGATACAGAGATACAACCCTGGTTGTGACTTAGGGACTACACATAGCAGGGGTAGCAGGTGGATACAGAGATACAACCCTGGTTGTGACTTAAGGACTACACATAGCAAGAATAGCAGGTGGATACAGAGATACAACCACTGGTTGTTACTTATGGACTACACATAGCAGGAATAATGGGTGGATACAGAGATACAACCCTGGTTGTGACTTAGGGACTACACATGGTAAGAATAGCAGGTGGATACAGAGATACAACCCTGGTTGTGACTTAGGGACTCCACATAGCAGGAATAATGGGTGGATACAGAGATACAACCCTGGTTGTGTCTTAGGGACTACACATAGCAGGAGTAGCAGGTGGATACAGAGATACAGCCTTGGTTGTGACTTAGGGACTCCACATAGCAAGAATAGCAGGTGGATACAGAGATACAACCCTGGTTGTGACTTAGGGACTACACGTAGCAGGAATAGCAGGTGGATACAGAAATACAACTCTGGTTGTGACTTAGGGACTACACATAGCAGGAATAGCAGGTGGATATAACCCTGGTTGTGACTTAGGGACTCCACATAGCAAAAATAGCAGGTTTCCAATCATTTCAAAATTAATATGGTGTTTTATATTAGTTAGGTTATTTAGTGAATAATGATTTGACGAGTCACCAAAAATATTTTAAGTTAAGATTAATTATTTTGGTTCTACAATATCTTGGTTCTAATACAGGTTTTAGAAAATCTTGGTAATACAAACAATGAAATTAATTTATAATTTCTCAATTACCTAACAATATACAAATTCTTCATACCTGTTGTGTCTACTTTCTTGTCAGATGATACATTTTGAAACAACATATTTGACAGAAAGATAAAAATAATCAAGAACAAATGGTTTTTAATTAGTATGTGTGATTCGCCTAGGTTGAATTTGGAGACGAGAGCTGGGAATTATAAAATGAAATAAAATAATATAACTAGAATTGGTAACATTTTGTAGGTGACTCAACTAATTTAAAGTGATATTTTGTTTAATCTAGTTCTATGATCTAGCACAGTTGCCAGAGAATTTACCTTATAGAAAAAATATTATATAGGCCTACTGTACGTAACAAAAATTATATTCTTGATGTGGAGTAGTTAAAAAACTCATCCTTTATTTGAAAATTTCATTTTGTTTCACATCCAAATCTTAAAACAAAGACCAAAATGACTACAACTAATATTTATATATTTTTCTCACCATACTTGCTCCCTGGTGTCAAGTTTTTCAGCTTGACTCTGTGAATGTATTGATGCCGAAATGTGCCATAGTTGAAGCGAGTAACCATATCATTATATTCTGTGAGGATCAGACCATTAATTCCATACTCAACCACTGATTTATTGACATGTTGTAAGGTGCTCCAAGTGACGACAATTTCGGACACATTATCTAAGGAGATATGAAATGAATAATAGGAGAAAAGCATTTTAGATATTCATCAGGGCCAAGACATAACAGACTAGCAAAAAAAAATGTGTTGGACACTCAAGATTAGAAAGTATAATGGGGCATCCAATGTTAACATAATAACAATCTAGTAATGTCACAAAACATAAACTCGTTAAAATGTTAGATGTACCTACAGTAAATATTACAGTGTCTCTACCTGACTATAGTTTTGAAATTCCAGTATATTTACAGTATTTCCAGTATATTTTTTAAGAAATCCAGTATATATGTAAGGTACTCAGAGACAAACAATCCCTATTTCAAAATCATGAAATGATAGAAAGTTAGGGGAGGCCTAAGTTAAACATTTTTACATCAAGAATCAAGTGTATTGACGCATATATTCTAGTATATAGTAAGGATGGGACCCTAAAACCTACATGGAATATTCATGGATTCAAGACTCAAATCATAATCATTTTTAAATAGGTACTAAGTTTGAGTTATTTTTAAAGATGAAACCCCATAAAGAAGGTAGAGAATGGTATGAAATTAAAATATGTTTAAAAAAATTCTTTGCTGAATAACATAATAAACATTTATTTTTATTTTTAATCTGCACTTAATAAGAGTAGGCCTACAATGAATCGATTCATAGTAACACTAATAGTTTGTAAATTTTACAAGTACCTGGTATGGTAAAATTAAATAAGTGAAGTAAACTATCACACAATAAATAGCATTGTTCTATTTTGGCGCAAAGTAATAGATTTTTAATTTAAATATTTATTACCATACAACAGGCCCCTACACTATCCCAACATAGCAAAGCCTATACTTTTTAATCTTATACATATCAATTTTTTTATCAAGCTGGAAGTGCTAATATTGTTAAAATGTATTATTTAATATAGGATGATTTATTCCTAAATTGGCACTAATGTCAATATTTTAGAGCAAGATATTTTGGAACTAACATTTTGCTGTCACATGGAAGGTTAAGTTTTATTGTGCTGAGATAGTTCATAAAAAATAAAAATAGGTCTATAATTAATTGCTTGCTAAAATACTTTTAGTGTAATGTTGGGACATTTTTATATTTTTGAATATTAACAACCTTCCGTGATTTAGTTGAGTACCTACATTTTTAATTTTATGATAGGTACTAAAAATTTTACAAACACTCATTTGATCCATAATATTCTTGTTGTGTGTATAAAAATAAAAATAACTTCTAAGAAATATGACAAATAAATATTTAACTTAAAACACTTGTGAATTGCATACCATCCCTGGATGCATCATTTGTGAAAATAAGAGCATTAGGATATATCCTCTACATGGCAATGATATTCAACCTAGGACCAACACAAATACAGCTAAGAGGGTGCAAAACATTAAAACACTTAAGTATACATATATATAAATATATATATTTCTTATTTAAAGCTTATTGTTTGATACATTATTTTGGATTTGGTTTAGTTGATTTGTTTTACTATAGATTATATAATATAACTTTCATCATGCACCAACCACATAATGATTGCATTAAGAGTTTCAAAAATAAAAGATCATGTATAACTTGGTGTACAGTATAGATGGTGTTCAATTGATAGAAAATTGTGGAGAAAGTTAGTGAGGATGGATTAAGTATGGGCTAGCCTTTATGCACAGTTTCTTGCCTACCCTGTAATGAAACTTCATGATTGTAACTAATACAAAAGCATAAATGTCAGATCACTAGAGAAATTTTGTCTGTAGGCTATATATAGTAAAAACACTAAATTATAAAGGTTAATCGGGAATAGTACTCTAAGAGGGTGGGTTTATTTCATTTTTTCCATGTCATATTATGATTGAAATACTTAGTTTTTAACATCTACCTATACACAAAACAAAACTAATTTTCCAATTATAACAAAATTAATATTGTAAAATATTTGATTCATTGTTTCCTTGGAGCTTATTTGATAAGGTGCTTCTAGGCAACGTTCCCAAATCCCGCCCTATTTGCTGTACTATTCTCGGTTAAGCCCCATCTACAGACTCCGTATCCATTGGTGCATAATACTCTGCAAGAGATTGACTCCACACTAAGAGATTGAACTGTCTACAGAGTCCCTATCCTTAATGGCTCAGGTCTAGTCTTTATCACTCCATATAAGTTGACTCAACTATAACTTTCTATGGACTATTCAATACGGACTACTAAGGACTACCAGTCAAAGCAAAGTAAGGATGTGCGCGCATCGAAATGAAAGCACCAACATCATTATGGACTGTGTGGAAGCGATTTCCATTTCTAAGAACCATTAAGGACTTAATGACTAGATAAGGATATAGAGAGCTTACGAACTCTGTATATGGGGCTTTAATCTTCACCCATGTTAATGTATCCATGATGTTTAGGTAGTGGTTATTGAAAAAACCTCGAAAAGTAGGCTTAGTCACTAGAACCTAAATTTTTAAATATACTTTCGTAGGAAACTTAAATGATAAACTTACCTCCATATGAAAGATGAATTTGCTCAGGCTGATAAGAAACTAAACAATGAGTTAAATGAACAAGGATTGCGCTTATGATAACGTTGCGTAGCATACTTCCGAGTTCCAAAATGGTTTAGGGCTGTCAATTTATTTATGACTTATTGTAACTTAAAACTTTTCACAAAATATAGTAATAGCTACTAACATTATAAAACTATAGACTTATAAACTCTTGCAATTCTGACGACACATCAACAATAAATGATTTTATGTATGAAAAACAAATTTTAAAAAATACAGGATAAATAGTCAACAAAGTAAAATCATATTTTCAAAACAATAAACATCCTATGATAACAGCTGATAATGTTTGTTTGGTCGGTGGCACATGCCACAGATCACATTCTCATTACTACACAACATTGATCTCTATAGTATAACTGGATGGACATACACTTGCACATTCCAAGGACAAAAGCGTGACGCTCAAGCGTATCGTCTGCTA
>CABFWO010007292.1:15123-26313 GCA_902155825.1 Timema genevievae
TTTTTTTTTTTTTTTGTAATGCCGTCTGTCTCAGTGTTTGTCTAACCCTAGAATTAAGAGTAGTTTACTAAAGGATGAAAAGTTAAAAGAATGATTTTCTCAATATGGGCTCTAACGATTTTGATTAAAATTCGTAACTTGGCTTTGATTAAAATTCGTAACTTGGCGTTGATTAAAATTATAAACAAAATGGCTATTTAAATTTTCTGCAACTATTTGAGATGATAAATAACTTATCATTGCAAAATTGTATCACTATTAAAATAAAAAACTTTTATTTGAAATATATTTTTATAAAATCAATAGTTTCTGAGATATTGGCAAATATATTAATACAATTGTGTGAGCTTTAGTTGTACAGACATACTACTTATTTTTTAACGCAATATTTCTCTAATGCCATAGAGTAATTTAAATATTAATGAGTCCCTTAAAAAGTCTATGTTCTTTTTCCTTTAACCTCTTAGGGGGAATGTTTGTGCAGCAATGATTTATCGCTATCATTTTAGACTCAATAGTCAATATTTACATTTTTTATTGGTCCAAATATACAAATAAGGACATTAATTCTCTGAAAATAAAATTATAAAATTTAAAATAGGGAGTCAAAAAATGTTATACGTAAGTATAGCGCGACTTATGCTTGGGTTTACTAGTGTATATTATTTTGTTTTACATACAGTATATTAAGAATTTTGAGTAAATATCTCAATTTTTTAACAATAGAGCGAGAAATTCCATGTGGAGTTCCATACCATTCATTATAATGATAAACACAGTGTGCATATACTAGATTTAATCAAAATCGTAAGATCAAATTTTGAGGAAATCGATTTTTTCTCTCTTTTTGCCCTTCATTAAACTACCCTTAATTTTAGGGTTAGTTATCTAATTCCAAAACCCCCTCGGAGGGACCTTATGAAAACCACATTTATCAAGCTATAGCCCAATCTGTAAAATAGTTTCGGGTCTAGCCCGAGGTATAGACAGATGGACAGACAGATGGCATTGCGAAAACAACTTTTTTTTTGTTTCAAGGGGTCATGAAACGTCAACATTTATCAAAATTTCGAGTTCGATTTATTTGACGATCACAATACTTTCTCTACGAGGTGTCGAGAGAAATTAAAAACGTGGTAAACTAAAATAATAGGTAAAACCACCCTCAGTACACTTGACACAGGATTCGAACCCCGACCATTGTCATCGGCAGTTAAGTTTAAAACAAAAATAACGCGTCAGACTCTGTGACCATCGATTTGGGTGCCAATATATACAAGTTAGACACATTCGCGCTGGTTTAGTTAAAGGGGTAAAGGGGTGGGGGACAAGAAATCCAGTATAGGTAGGTATCTCGTCGGTTGGAAAATTGTCTGTTGGTCTCCTTACCCGGCAAAACAAAAAACCAAGAGAACAACCCTTCCATGAACCCCCACCCTCTTCCCCTTTCCTCTGTCCACACCCTTCACCGTTGACATCCTGTTGAAGTTAAAAGAGATCTCCAAACTAGCGAGAGAAGTTGCCGGTGTGTTTCCTGTTACGTTCGGAGAGAAGGATGACAAAGATGGGTGAGGGAAAGGAGGAAGATAGAAAGCATCCCTCCCCACCCTCTCCTCCTGACGCTCCCAAAGCACGACCATATTGATTCTCCCCCACCCCTCCGCCCTCCCAAACCCTACATCACTGTTATCCCCTTCCACCCTCTCCTTCCCCTAAAACCGGAAAACTGGCAGATCAATAGCGGAGACACAATGTTCCCTCGAGACGAGACTAGACTACATAGCTCACTCCTCAGTGATGCTGGTTGCCTGCTTGCACCTGGGAAAGGGGGAGGGGGATTACCTGCATGGTACACTTTCCTTTCTAACACACGTTTCTCTCAGCTACTTAGAATCTGCTCCGATTTATCTGAGACTGGAAATAAAATTAACTTAATTCTGAGCTTTTTTTTTTAAGAAATTCACAGTTGATATCTACTATCTCCCGTGGTAGATTTTTTTTTCAAAAATATTTTAATTAAAATGTTACCTGCTTTGGTGATCGAATGGTCTAAGGCAGGGGTGCACAAACTACGGCCCACCGGTGTGCTCAATTCAGCCCNTTCAAAAATATTTTAATTAAAATGTTACCTGCTTTGGTGATCGAATGGTCTAAGGCAGGGGTGCACAAACTACGGCCCACCGGTGTGCTCAATTCAGCCCGCGGGATAAATAATATAAATGTTTTGTCCTGTGAAGCAGGATGTTTTAAAACACAACAAAATTGTTGTTTTTTATATAAAACCATGCCAAAAAATCGACATTTCCGAGCTCGGTAAATTATGCCCAAATATATATGACATTATTTGAATCCTACCGGCTCGGTGGCCGCATGTTCTATGGTGCTCTTATCGCAGTAGACTAGCCTGCCGATGACGGGGAGAGTTAGGTTCTAATCTCGGTCAGGTTTACTGAAAGTGTTTTTTTACAAAATTATTTTTCTACTCTCCCTCCATCCAAATGTGGGTACACTTAATCTAAATATAACTTTTTAATACCTGAAACCATTAGCGTAATTAGTACATAAGCGTGTAACCCGGAAGGGTAGTTAGACGTTGTGTTTAAAAAAAGTTTTGAGTCTTAATATTCATGCGAACAAGTGTTTTCGACCGCGAAAGATAGGAAAAGTGAGGTTAGAAACCGACTTACTGATGAGCATCTATCTTCTCTCTTGAGACTCACCTCCTCACAGTTTTCCTCATCTCAACACCGCGTCATAAAAACCTTCTCAATGAACGTTAAAACGTTCTAAGTCACAAAGGTATTTATAATTGTTTTACATTCTCAATATGTTTAAACTTATTCATGTCAGTCTATTGTGTGTGTTTACCATTTTTTTAAAATTAATATTGAATGAAAAATAATTAATAAAACTTTTTGGCCCACCAAACTTTTCTCATTT
The DNA here is from genome assembly GCA_902155825.1 of Timema genevievae. Classification (NCBI taxonomy): domain Eukaryota; kingdom Metazoa; phylum Arthropoda; class Insecta; order Phasmatodea; family Timematidae; genus Timema; species Timema genevievae. Next base: position 18,064 of record CABFWO010007292.1, read on the forward strand.
TTCATTTGGCCCTCCTGTAAGTAAGTTTCCACATCCCTGGTTTAAGACGTCATTCTCGCAATATATTTGACTGCTGATGACGTGGAAATCGGGGTTCGAATCCAGATCTGAGAGTTTTTTCCTAAATGATTTTTCACTCTCTTTCTACGCAGCCTTCTTCATTCCTTACACATTAGCCTAATGAGTAGGTACGCGTATAGGCCGAACTGGTAGTAAGACGCGGGGGTAGAAATAAATCGTTTAAAATCAGGTTTTTTCCACCTCGTCCAAGCATTCGTTTTCGTTGTATGCATATTCATCGATTACGCTAATTATATAGGAAAAGAGGAAAGTAGAGTTTTAAAATAAATGTACCCGCATTTGTGAGGAGGGAGAATGTAAATCAATTTAGGAAAAACTGCTCTCAGTACACCCAACTGGGATTCAAACCACGATATCACAATCATTCCATTTCGGGTTATTCGCGTATGTACTAACTACACTAATGTGTTAGGTGTACGCACATTTACGTGGAGGGAGTGTGAAAAACAATTTAGAGAAAAATGCCCTCAATGGACCCGACGGGAACTTGAACCCCGATCTCCTCGTCATCTTCATTCAATTCCATTGCTAGAGCTATGCCTTAAAACAGTTATCGGCAAATTGTCGATCCCGTGGTCCATTTTCAGTCGATCACGTAAGAAAACTACATCATTATTAAAAGTGGATCTTTTTACCTTCTTAACTCGCAAATGTATCAAAAACCTTATAATAATATTTGAGTGAGACCAAAATAAGCTTGGTCTGCAATAGTCAGTAATTTTATAAGAAAATTAAACGGCTTATTATGAAAATATACTTTTTATTTATTTTGTAATATTTTTTATTCAGGTGGGCGACATTGATTTTTGAGAAAATATTGAATTTAATGAATAAAAACAAGATTTAAGTCAATAAAGAAGATGAAGTTTTGGAATCTAATAAAAACTGCTTATCGTGTATGCTGGAGGACTGAATTTGAAAATCAAAACACCTAGTAATCTTAGTAATAAAATTATTACTGTTAGGTGTTCTATCTTACGACAGGTCAATTCCTTTTATTCAGTGAACCTAGACAGCCAATGGGTCCTGTCCTCTGCCTCCTCCTTTGGCTCCCAGAATTTTCTTCTTTCCTTTACGTCATCCAATATTTGGGCCCTAATAATAGAGACAATTAGCATAAGTAAAGTTGGGAACCAAGGGATGATCGTGGGACCTTTGATAAGATTATAAGTCTATCGGGGCATAAAAAGGTTGCTAACCCTGCCTTAAAGTTAGACCATTCAACCACCGAAGTGGGTTCAGGTCAAATGGAATTACAATGATTGCCACAACACTCCTCTTACTTATTTTGAAGAAAATGGAGAAAAAAAAGCATTTTTCCACTTATTTAGAGAAGCCAATCATTTCGACCCTAAAACTTTTGAAAAAAACCACTGAGGCTCCATAACATGATTTAACCCAAAAAAATAACAAATAAATGATAATAAAAAAAAGGACAAAGTAAAGGATCAGTGACAGAAATACAAGATAAAGACAATACTTTTTTTTATTTTCTTCCAAGACAGATGAGATTGAGTCCATATCTGTCGTTACCTCTCTCTACGATTTGTCAGCGAGAAACAAGAGCGTAGAGATGATCTCAGCGATATCTCCTCCCTCCCCCCTTCTTCGCCATATACTTCTTTCTCTTTCTCTCGATACCACACAAAACTTTATCCCATATATTCTTTCCTTTTTGCCAGTTTTTTATTATTATTTCGTCGCTGTAAGGTTGGTAGACCCTGGGCCTGGGTACATCATTAGTGTGGGCCTTGTGTTTGACTGTCGATATCTCGTGTTCCCCTTATATAGAGTGTAACCGTACCTGCTCACGTTTCAAACTAGGGTGTGTGTGTGTATGTGTGTTAAGAGAGGGGTGGGTGTATGGGTGCCGTACACCTAAGGTGGTGTCGTTTCTTTATCCTCTTCCCCCCTACCCTCAACCTCCTCGGTAAAACTGATAACGTTGGGTAAGAGATTCGATACAAAAGATGTCTAGAACGATGGGTTCTAATCATGTATGGGTTTTTTTCTCTCTCGTGTTTTCTTGTTAGTACCGACTTGGTTTCTTAAGGATTTTTTCCCCCCTTGTTTATAGTTTTTTACTTTCTCTCGACACCTCGGAAAGAAAGTATTGTGATCGTTAAAAAATTCGAGCTTGAGATTTTAATAAATGTCGACGTTTTATGATCCCCTGAAACCTAAAAAGTAGTTTTCGCAATGGCGTCTGTCTGTTTGTACCTCGGGCTAGAGCCGAAACTATTTTACCAATTGGGCTTAAACTTGGTATCTGGGTATTTAATAATGTCCCCCATAGGGAGTTTTGGAATTAGATTTCTAACCCTAAATTTAAGGGAAATATAATGAAAGGAAAAAAGATAAAAAAAAAATTCTCTAAATTAGCAATTCTCGTTTTCTCATGAAAATGATCTTGAGGGTACTTTACGTGAAGGAGATTTTCCAATTTTTCACATTTCTCCACAACTATTTGAGATACGAAATAACTTATCATTTTAAACTGTAGTATTATTAAAGATAAAAATCTTTTATTTGAAATACATTTTTATGAAACCAATAATTTCTGAACTATAAACGAATATACACCCTTTTTAATTCAACTCTTTGAAAATAAATTTGATTCTCATGCTCTTTGTACAAAGATGTTTCTCTTTTCTCAATTTTTCTGTAACAGTGTTCCTAGTTCCTAATGCCATAGAGTAAGTAACGGTGAGTTTTATTTCATTTATGATCTTTGGTGTATCGTCTCTACAAGAATGTATTGACCTATTATTTTGTTTCACAAATCTTACGATTTTTAAGTAAATGTCTTTTTTAAGATAAAAGTGATAGAAAGTCTGTGTGGTGCGCCGTACCAACTATTTAGTCAATTATTTATCACGAATATGTTTTAAAGTTGAATTTTTCTGCTGAAACTCTTTCAAGATGACCGCATGGTCTAAGGCATCACTCTCCTGATAGATTAGACTGCCAATTACTGGCAGACCGTGGTTCAAATCTTGGTTGGAGAGATTATTTAAAGGGTAGTTTACTGATAAGTTTTGTTTGTTCTTTAATTTGAATATTTAAAAAAATAGCTTTAGCGATTTGGTTCTAAATGGGTATCTATTAAGTTTTTTTTACTTTTTAAATAATTATAAATATTTGTTTTTCTAATAAAAATTATCTTATAGTGGTTATTGATGACAGATATTTGTAAAATTTAATTTTTTTTTAAAGTAGTCTTAATGATTTTATTCCAAATTGATATTGATTGATATTGGAGACTATTTTTTTACGTGATAATTAATCATATATGTTTATTTTTCTAAAATAAATTAATTTACGACAGTTTAACTATTACAAATAATAGAAAATTTAAAGTATTTTGAAATTGACCTTGAAGATAGAGTTCAACATGGGGGAATAGTTTTTCATGATAAATAGGAACAGATTTTTATTTTTTTAAATTAAAAATAATTTCAAGTAAGTTTAATTTTTTGATTTGTAAAAAATATTATAACAATTTGTTTATATATATATATATAGAGAGAGAGAGAGAGAGAGAGAGAGAGAGAAAGAGAGAAAGAGGGAGAGAGAAAGAGGGAGAGTGTGTCTATTGTGCTTATTTTAATGAGGAAAACTTACTTGATGGTGGTTTACTTATTTTTGAACATTTTCTTCCAGTCTATGATACACAGTATGAGAATAATTGTGCGATTGTGTAGTAACATTTATTTTTGTTGGTTACCTATTTTTTGCCTGTTTTTTTTTTCCCCAGACACACACACATTACCTGTACTTTCCATGTTCTCCTGGTTTTACAGGTGACTGGCAAGTCTACGTAGATGTATGGCACATGACCAGCAAACCGGATGATAATCTTTATTTATTTAACGATGTCGCCTACCTGTGGCGTCACGGTAAGTCAAGATAGGATTTCCCTTTTCATGTATTTACATTATATTTGGCGAGTTTTAATGATATAGCATTGAAACAAAAACCATACATTATTTAAATATTTTTAAAAGGATTCAAACATTATCACAAAATAATGTTTCTGTTATTAGCAAATATTTTTTGAACAAACCTATTTTTTTTAATTTTAGAAAACTAAGGATATTCGTTTTATTCACGGAAATGTCCAATAGGAATCTTCCTTCCATGATGTAGATTAAAAAAAGTCCGTTAAAGTATATGTATAACTAGAATAGAAAAAAAGACTAAGTTAATTTTGAAATGCAAATCAATGCTGGCCAGGGGCAAATAATAGAGTGTGTATACGTGTCAGCGGAAGAGGGGAATTGTTATCATCAGATAAACACGATACTTCGCAGGGGTGAACTATTTATTTCCTTCCATTTCTTTAAATTTGTACATTGGCGTCTAAGTGTGATAGTGCCTAAGTGCGTCAAGTTAAGATGCAGCCAACTTTGCAAAATAGCTCTGAAACAGTATGCAATGTCTTTAAGGCTATAGTAATTATTGTTTAAGAAATATATGACAAAAAGACACAAACATCCTGTTGTTGAAAGTGAGTCAAAACGGTTGAGGTTTCGTAAACTTCATCTTTACCTTACAAAGCATTTAGTTTCTACCTTGTTCAATAATTGCATCGTTAAAAGCTACTACTCATAGGTGAACGCGATAAAAATAACATTTTAACAACTTTCCATCACACATTGCGACAATTTTTTTAAATCTCTTTCATATAAGATCAATATTTACATTATTTATCAACCGTACCTGTCCTTCCTTTTATTTAAATTAATATCTTGCGTAGCAATTTTTAAAATAGGGGTTGCAACTGTTTCAGAAGAATTTGTTGATGACCCTGTACTTTTTTTTGCAATATAAATATTGTCTAAGAAGATGTTCAACTGTCAGCAACAATATTTACTTCTAAAACAATAACAGTACATTCTAAACAACTTCTACATTATGTTTAATTAGTTCAGTACCGAGTAACTTTTAGGGCATATAATAAAACTATTATTATTGCGACCCAATTGCTGTTAATTGTTCGAGGACTAGACCGTTGAGGGGTAATAGACCCCCTCCTGAGGATTAAATACGCCAGTCCTTTGTCTAATGGGAAGCTCGGGTGCTCGGAAGCTTTGAAGCTCGATGTCGTTACGCTTTAGGTCTTAATGGTGGTGGCCAGATTTTATGTTAACTGACTTAGAGAGTCACTACCCAATAGTACAGTTAATTGATACGTAGGAGCCGAGTACGAAAGCCAACTTGCAACGAACAAACCTTCCGGGTATCAACCCAGGTCCTACTTACTCTAGTACGGTCTCACTTCTAGCCTAGCTCTAATTTTATGCAAGACAATTTTCGAAATTTTTATAGTTTTTTTAGATAATATATCCAGTAGTTTTTTCAATAAAACCCTTAAAAACAGTTTCGGTTCACTTTTCTCAATCGCTCCTTACCCTTCGAGTGACCATCCATACAAGAAGCGCCTCTAAGGGGAGGCAGGCAGCGACAGCCTTGAGGATTAGGAATGATTGCTTGATTATGATAGACTGCCTGCCAAGAGGGTCGGTTATTGGGGAGAAGAGATCACTATGGTCGTTATACATTGCCACGAAGTTCGGTTATTGGGAAGAAGAGGTCACTACGGACGTTATACATTGCCACGAGGGTCGGTTATTGGAGAGAAGAGGTCACTATGGTCGTTATACATTGCCACGAGGGTCGGTTATTGGGGCTAAGAGGTCACTACGGTCGTTATATATTGCTACGAGGGTCGGTTATTGGGGAGAAGAGACCCCTACGGTCGTTATACATTGCCACGGGGTTCAGTTATTGGGGCTAAGAGGTCACTACGGTCGTTATACATTGCCACCAGGGTCGGTTATTGGGGCTAAGAGGTCACTACGGTCGTTATACATTGCCACCAGGGTCGGTTATTGGAGAGAAGAGGTCACTACGGTCGTTATACATTGCCAGCAGGGTCGGTTATTGGGGCTAAGAGACCACTACGGTCGTTATACATTGCCACGAGGGTCGGTTATTGGGGCTAAGAGGTCACTACGGTCGTTATACATTGCAACCAGGGTCGGTTATTGGAGAGAAGAGGTCACTACGGTCGTTATACATTGCCACTAGGGTCGGTTATTGGGGCTAAGAGGTCACTATGGTCGTTATACATTGTCACGAGGGTCGGTTATTGGGGCTAAGAGGTCACTACAGTCGTTATACATTGTCACGGGCGTCGGTTATTGGAGAGAAGAGCTCGAATATCGGTGGAATATACTGAGAATGTTTTAAAAAAAAGTTTCCCAATCTCACTTAACACAAATGTGAGTACACTTCCTCTGAATTAAGCCTTCCTTATCCCTACCACATTAATTAATGAAGTGCATAGGCGTATAACTCGGACGGGTAGTAAGACGTGGTGCGCGTGCAGAGATACACACAAAGTAAAAGATTTTCTTCCCGTTAAATGAAATCGCAATAGTCTGTGTCGGATGTGGACGTTGAAAAGGTCCTTCTCGGAACATCCTGTCTGGTGATGGATCATTACTCCTGGCTCTGAGGGTGGAAGTTTGGCAACCCCGCCGCCGGGGGAAGATCGATGTGGGGGTATCCTCTGTATTGACAAGGAAGACGGTTGAAGGGCAATGTAGGGGGTGGGGGGAGAGTCTCTCTCTCTGTTCAGGGGTCCGGAGGAGACACTGGTGTTTGCTCTCCCATTACTGGATGAGACCCTCCCGGAGGAACGGTTCTTTCCAGGAGGTGGACGCTCGAAAAGGAGCGTCTCGACGCCGGGAAGGACACGCTATTTCCTGGACACGAGGAGGAAGATGCTTCAAGGTCTTTTGTTTTTCATCCTGCTTCAAGAATACGTTTCTCTCTCTCTCTCTCTCTAGCTCTTTCTGAAGTGAGGCTGTTTTCATTTCCTCTTCGACAAGGACTAGAGCATTTGATGTTTATTTTTTCTGTGGTTCACATTGACGTCGATTACCTCTTCTCTCTCTATCTATCTTCTCCCGCCCTCTCTTCTCTTTATTTTCGATGACTGCCCACGATGGTTCAATGGTGACACCTCAAACTCAAGACCCTATGATTATACATATGAGATAGGGTGAGAGTAGAATAGTGTAATCTCAATGCGTCCACGTCCTTTCACATTGACTGGGATCACGTGGTCACCCCTCCCTCCCTTCCTTCTCATCGCAGCTTGATCATCACTTCCGGTGGTATGCCCTGACTCCTAAGTGCAGATACTTGAGCTTTGTGTTTCACTCTCAACTTGCATCGGACGTACTGGAGTGTCCTTCCTCCCTCAGTTACCACAGGACTCGTCCACTCTCAACTTGTATCGGAGTGTCTGTCCTTCCCCTCCCTGTTCCCTAAGAACCAATCGACTATCAACTAGTATCGGACATACTATTGTGTCCCAATTCCCCCCTCAGTTCCCACAGGACTCGTCCGCTCTCAACTTGTATCGGACGTATTATAGTGTCCCCCTTACCCCCCTCATTTCCCACAGGACTCACCCTCACTGTAAGAGCAAAGGCGTGTGTCCACAACATCCTGCTATTTATTTTAACTCCCAGTTTATAGAGAAAGAGAAAATAGTTTAATTGTCACATTGAGAGTGTTTTCTTCCTCTATTTATCTTCCTACTAGAGTTTTAAGGAGACCATGAGATGAGATTGTCGATGCTCTAAGGGTGACGCCCACCTGAGTGCCAAGACGCGCTGTAAAACCAGAAAACCCTTCTTTTTTTTTTTAAACTGTGGCTCACGCCGAAACAGAGGTGAAAAGTATCAACATGCTCTTGTAGGATTATAGACCCTACGTTACATTTTATAATGAAAGAAATACACAGTGAAAAGGTTAGTATATCTCTTAAGGACGTTTCAAGCTAAATATTGCCTTTTTGAGATCAAAGTAAACTTCTAGAAACGTGGATTTAGCCTTCCTCTAACAAATAAAGTCAATTTTTAACAGGATCACAACAAAACTTTTTAAGATGATTTAGGATTTTTTAGTGGTTTTGGACAGTATACCTCACTAAATACCTGTTATTATCGTTACTACAATCTTACTAGTAGTTCTGTGAACAGTAGACCTCACTATCTCCCTGTTGTTATCGTTACTACAGTCTTACTAGTAGTTCTGTGAACAGTAGACCTCCCTCCATGTTATTATCGTTACTACAGCCTTACTAGTAGT
>CABFWO010007293.1:0-26288 GCA_902155825.1 Timema genevievae
GAAGAAAATATATATTTATATATTCCTACAGTAATAGATAAACTAAATAAAAATTTCACAATTTACTGTAGATAATGATTTCCCAAAGTAGCTCAGAAACATTATACTTTGACAGGGATTCGAGCCCTAGTCCTTTGACTTTGGACGTCACTCTACAGACCCCAAGATATCGGCTAAAAACCCGGCATCACTCCTTGGAGAGAATAACGGGGATAGATTGTCTTTTGTTGAGTAGCAAGTAACAAAGTTGAAATGATTGTGGTTTGGGGGGGTGGGTCTGTCTGTGGAATGTAAGGACACTCTGAAAAGGGGGTAAAATAGAGGGGATGAGAGGGGTCGGTGGGGTGACTGCCATAACTACAGCAGCGCACCTCTGGTGAGGTGATAATACATGGAACTACTTGGACGAGAGATTTGCAAAACTTCGAGATGTCCATCCGCGACGTTGCCTACGCGAAGATTTCGAAGCTATTTTGCGAAGCGGGTTGCGTCTTAGCTTGTTTCACCTAAGCCGTCTAAGAACTATCACATTTTGACGCCAATGTACAAAATAGAAAGAGATGGAATAAAATTAGGAGTACAACCTGAGAAGGCTCTTGTCTATGTGATGATAGTCATGTCCCTATTTATCTGACAAGTTTACACTCACTTTAATATTTGCTCCTTGAAAACCTTGATTTGCTTTTTAATTTTATCTTTTTCTTGTTTTTTATTCTAGATATACATATGCTTCCACGAGCTTTTTTGATCTACAGACTGGTAGGAAGATTCCTACAGGTCATTTTCGTGGCCAAGCCAAATAGCTTAGGTTGTAGATGACTTATAAAAATACGTTTCCAAAATATATACTTAAAGATTAAAAAAATTGTAACAGTGTAGGAATATTTATAGAATTATTTAAGAATCTATGATTTGTGTTTTAACGTTATATGTTTAAAACTTGCTGAGTAAAACGTAAATTCATTAAGATGGGAAATCCTATCTTGATCGGCCGTGACGTCACAGGCAGACAACGTCTTTAAAGACCAATTAATTCTACATTTGACTCAAATTACATCAAATTAAGTTAGAAAAAACACTTGTTAAAACCTTTTTGACGCAAAGAAGTGATCTAGTCACGAGTGTAGTCCGTGGTGGTCGAGTAATCCTCAGAAGAGAAGTTATACGAATTAGTAGATAAACTGTAGTTTGGTGGATTGGTCTTCGTAGCGTCCGAGAAGCTGTAATGGAATTGCAACAAGATGACGAGGTGGCTCACTAGGATACTGAACATCTGTGAAGAAACAGTCAAATAATATAGTGAGAGAGATTTGACAGGTAGATTTAACACTTTAACACACTTAAGCTAGATTTTCTGTGACGTACCAAGTATTTTCACTTGAAATTAGATCTAATCTCTCCCCCCACCCCCGGAAATAAGTTAGCTTTCAGTGGTCAAGGTGCTGTGTTTTTTACTATAAAAATAAGATAGGATAAGACACTGTAAGTTTTGAAGTTGGAAAAGAAAATATTGGCCATGCATCCTGGGAAAAAAAAGGATTAATCTTCTTTCCCTATGAGAATTTACTCATTTTTATATTCATAGCGAAACGATCTTTTATTCAATTTTTAACTTATGTAGATCAAATATTTTTTACACACTATTATGACTTACTTTAATTGCGTTATCTTATTATTTACGAATTAGACATTATTCTATTTCAATTGGTTCAGCTCGATTTAAATTAAATGTATTAATCTTTAAATACCTAAGTACAGTAATCTTTATTATTTACACTGCAATTTTCTTAAATAACCGGAGTAGCGAAGCTTTGTTACAGCCCTCTGCTTAATATCGGGAGTTAAAGGAATTAATAAATACATAATTTCCTTAGGAAACCCTTAGGCCTAAATCTGTCCATCTATCTGCATATTTTTTACCACTATGACTAATAGACGAATGTTAATAAAAAAAGTGGCGCTTTTTAGGTCATATAAACTCACAGGAATCATATAGCTTCTGATTGCTTACATTATTTTAATATCAACCAATCATTTCATAAAATAAATTATTTTATTTTATTTTTCACTTAGTGGATGTAATAATTTTGTATAATGATGAAAATATCATTATTTAAAATATATTTCAATCTAATATAAATATTTCAATCAAGTAAAATTAGCGTATTTACTACGGCAAGCCAATATTTCATCATTACATTTAGCCTAACATTAAAGATATTATGATTTACCTCATTATCTGCTTTCAAAATATGATATAAAACATTAAACTGCATTTGAAATTTTGGCTGAGTCTCAATGAACACTAAATCAAAAGCTCAGAAAATTACAAAATTCAAAATTATGTTTTAAGACATGGATGCCCAAAGTTGAGTTGAACAAATAGATGTAAAGCTCCTATGTATTTTTGTTTAGTCTTACAGAAACATTAACACCTTTGTATTGTACATCGTTATTAAATAGCATTTAGATTAAATGATAATTAAATCCAATGCAAGGAAAGGCAAAATTTGAGTAAATATTAATTTCTACCATGTTTTGTTTTCAACAAATAATATAAATAATTGCGTCTTTACTTATTTATGTTAACATACCTCTAAAATGAATACCTCTCCAAGAACCAATTGTTAAAGTTGTATTACAATATTTTAAAATTCATGAAAAGTCTCTAAAATGACAAGATAAAAAAATAGCCTGTGAATAAAAGCAATACTCTACTAAACTAGCTATGTATAAGTCCTGAATTGGACACAGTCAATAGATCATTTTATTCTTCTCTTCATAAAACCGATGCCAGGGATGTACATATTTTCTAAAATTGGATTTCTGTTTGCTTCACATTTGAAGCTCAAAATTTATCATTACATTCTTAGTCATCAACAGTAGAATACAAATTGTCTGGGCTATATTCTGTGCAGCCAAATTATAGTGGGAACATTTTGAAGATTCGACCCCAAATATTATGTGTACATTTTGTTTACATTTCATGTGATGGTCTTTTATTTTCTTTTTTTCACGAAAACATTTTTCTTAAACTAATAATGAGTTTAAGTTTGTTTTTCAATTTTATCTTCAGATAACATTGAAATTAAGCTAAAATTAACAACTAAGAAACTATGTAAAAATCTTCTAAGCTACATACTATGAATAATTTGTTGTTTGAAGATTTCAAGAAACATGTACTGACATTTTTAAAATATATTTTTAAGCGTAAATAAAATTGTATAAATAGTTTGTGGTCTAAAAACTGGGGAAAAGGTTTTAATATTTGGTTTTATTTTTTTAAATAAGCTTAATATTTAATGCTAATTAACTTTATTAAAATTTTTTATAAGAAGGGTTTTTATTAAAAATATAAACACATTTTTTGTGACTAAAATCTATAATATTTTACTATTGTATTAGTATTATTTTATAAATATTGATATTATTTATCAAAAGGCTCAGCTGCAAATCACATGACTTGACGTGTGAATACGTTAAAGTAGATCTAGTAACTGTTCTAGCTGTCTGATAAGGCATTCCATTAAAATAACTCCCAAGTCCAGCTTAACTTTTACGCGTTCTAGAATTAAATATTCAATTTGGACACCCTTCATAGCTTTAAAAAATATTGTATAGCTTTTAAACTCCATGGTGTAATAGCTGTTTGGACAGCATAATAAATTGTGTGCTATACTCACTAATATAGATTAATACTTTATATATTTTTGAATGACAAACCTTTTTAAACAGCAAATCACAGGTACAATTTAACAAGCTCTGCTTACTTTGGCAACATCCCATTACACGTTACTGACATATATATTATATAGATAAGCTGTAATGTATGAACACAAATTTATTCATATATTTTAAAAATATATCACCCTTATATCACACAAATATCTTTGGATACCTTGACGGGTCTGGTTTGTCAGTGAGGGTTAGGTTGGCGTTCAATTCCCAGCCAGATTTACTGAGGGTTTGTAAAAAGTGTATAATTCTCCTTCAACACATCCCTACATGACGTGTAATAATGCGGATAACCCGGACTCGTGGTAAAATGTGAATCACATTCTCTCTACTTGTTAGAGATTGTGATCCTGTCGTGCACCCTGAAATGTATTTTGAAGGGGAGAAAAAGAGGGATGCATGCGTGCATAAAATAATACTATCGTAGTTATTATTTCTGTGATATTTTATAATTTTAAATTTTAAGGGCACTTTTAATTCGTAAACTATTACCATAGAGGCATATTAGGTCTACATAAAATTTAGTCCATGTATTTTGTAGATATTTAGTATTATATTTTGTATTTAATATGTTTTAAGCGTTTAATAAACTTGGTTTCAATCTTGTGGGTGGAGCTGGGGCAAATTCCCCACTTTACTCTACCCCTACCCCCTCTCCTTGGTTGTTCCACTCACCCACTCGATTAATTCTGTGGTAGCCCACTTCGGTGGGTCTAAAACGTCACTCTCGCAATAGACTTGACGGCTGAGGACTGGAAGATCGGGGTTTGACTCCTGGTTAGGTGAACTGAGGGTAGTTTCCCCTAAATGATTTCTTCCTTTCTCTCCACGCAAATATCGTTACACTTCCTCTAGATTCAACCTTCCTCCTCCCTAAAGCATTGGCGTAGTTAGTACATATGCGTATAAACCCAACGGGTAGTAAAACATAGTACTAAAACAAAATATGTGGTGAAATTATCATTTTGTAAATTCAGCCTGGGTTATGACCTGAATTTTTTTGGGGGGGGAGGGGGGAAACTAGGGTGTGTGGGCGTTATGCCTGTGGTGACTTGTGGTGAAATCCCTAACAGGAGATTCCAAAGAATTGTTCAATATTGAACACATCTTGAAATAATTTTGAGGTTTTTAAAAATATAGTAAGGATTTTAGGTGCTATGAGTTTTATAAGATTCAATCAGCTACTAGTCTAGGCAAGGATATTATTGCATGTTTATATATATTTGAGTTATTTAACGTGCACTTTCTGAACCGACTGATTATATCAGAACATGACTTATAAACTAACGACTAGTTCATCACTATAAAAGGGGACTTTTTACGAATGATACATTTTTGAGATAAGCCCCGTGAATCGAGCCTGCGACTCTTAGCTCACTAGGCTGACACACTAACAACTGAGCTAAGGTGTCAGACATTATTACAGTCTGACTGCTGTCTGAGGGAGAAGTGCTTGAACCGATCTGACAAACCAACAAATTATATCAGTTAAATAAACTCACCGTGGTAAGTAGTTCCCTGTTGACAGTAATGAAGCCTCTTAAGTTGATAACATTTGGGCTCGCGGCGATTGCCTCAATCAACAGCGAAACCTTGGAACAGTGATCAACCATTCTTTAAATGAAAATTCGTTGATTACATCATTTTAATTTCAATGACATAACGGATTTACACAACTGACAAATGTTGGGCTTGAATGCCGCATCGGTGGGTAGGCGGATTGAGAAGTCAACATCTTCTGATCTGGTTTGCAAATTTTGATGAACCCGGAGGTTGAAAATCGGCTAGGTATATTGAAGATATTTTTTTCCCAATCGATTTTCCGCTACACCTCCACGCAAATATGGTTACATATCCTCTAAATAATACCTTCTTATTTCTTACCCCCAATAGTGTAATTATAGCCTGTGCGAGTAGTAAAACGCGATACATAAAAATTAAAAACTATATATCGGATGTACTGATATCAGCTCACCTCTTCCTTGAGTTCTTGGTCAGTAAGTTGCGCCCTTATAATTTGCAACTCGTGAAGGAGTATGCCGCTGGTCTGAAACACACGACAAAGATGGGGTGTGATCATTTGCACTAAACGACAGTAAAACCCTCGTCGGGAACTCGCGTGGTTTATGAGATTCATCTCGCAAGAGACTGGATACCTGGTGGCTGGGAGGTTGAGGTTCGAGTCTCAATCGAGTGTACTGAGAGCGTTTTTAATCTTCAATAGTACTCAATTAAAAAACATAGAATTTTTTATGGCGTTTGTCTGAAATTTATTCTGAAGAACCGGCTTCGGTGGCCGCATGGTCTAAGGCACTACTCTCACAGTAGACTATACTACCGATGACGGTGAGATTGAGGTTCAAATCTTGGAGAGGTTTACTGATGGTGTTTTTTTCTAAATGCTTTTACACTCTCCCTCCACGCAAATGCAGGTATGCTTCCTATAAATATAACTTTCCTGATTCCTAAAACCACTAGCGTAATTAGTACATATACGTTTAACCCAAACGGTTAGTAAGATGCTGTACTAAAAAAAATTATTTATTTTTCGAAGAAGAGGATGATTTTTAATGAAACCAGATTTTTTTCTAGTAAATCTTGGCAAATCTTTTTTAATTTCTAATTTTCTTTTAGGGTGATAACTACTTTTTTTCGTTCAAAAATATTACATCTTTTCATAAGCATAGCTACGAATTAATTGTATTTAAAAAACTATTTAAGTGGAAATAACTAATTTTTAAACAATTGGAATGTTTTTGTGTGTTAAGATAACTTACTTGCTGGTATTAGATAAATTACACACAGCAATTATTATTATTATTGGTTAAATGGTTTAGTTTCATAATTTTCAATGGCAATGCATAATCTAACAGTTTGCATGTTTAAGTATACTAGCTATAAATAAATTACGTATGTAAATGTATATATTTTTTTAACTCTCGTATCATCGAAAATCTGTTTAAAATATAAAATTTTATTCTATTTAGCTATACTGAATAAATGTTACGGTGCACCACACTGACTTTTTCCCACTTTTTTCTTAAAATAGACATTCACTAAAAACTCATAAGACTTGTGAAACGAAATAATAGGGCTATACATTGTTGTAGAAGCACCACAGCAAAGATCATAAATTAAACAATATACACTGTTATTTA
Organism: Timema genevievae; assembly: GCA_902155825.1. Lineage (NCBI taxonomy): Eukaryota > Metazoa > Arthropoda > Insecta > Phasmatodea > Timematidae > Timema > Timema genevievae. The sequence continues at coordinate 6,894 of CABFWO010007293.1, forward strand.
CTTACTCTATGGCACTAGGAACTAGGAACACCGGACATTACAGAAAAATTGAGAAAAGAGAAACATCTTTGTCTACAAAAGAGCTTAAGAATCAAATTCATTTTCAAAGACCTGAATTAAAAAGTATATATTATTTGCTTTAAGCTCAGAAACTATTGGTTTGATAAAAATATTTTCAAATCAATATTTTAATCTTTAATAGTACTACAACTTTACATTGATAAATTACTTCTTATCTCAAATAGTTGCGGATATATAATTAAAATTGGTTTATTTCACAACTTTTAAATACATATATAATAATTCATTTCCTTTAGAAGTAGATGAAAAATACTGGATTTTAAAGGAATTTGTTTTAAATGTATGCGTTAGGGCCTTTTTAATTATTTTTTCTAGGAAGTTTGACATACTCTATATATTTTCAAACTTTTTTTGGGGTGATCAGCTTTTACAACAACAAAAAATACGAGAATATATACAATGTTATTGTCACTCTTTCTTACTAATTACATTCTCATAAAATATTTAACTAAAATTAATGCTCAAGTCTTATACTTAAAACGTAAGAGGTCATATAAATAGAATAAAATAGTACTTTTAGTTTGATAATTCTTTTATTTAATTATATGAGGTACGTTTGACTGATACACGTGGCAAGGTACGGACGGGTTGGATGTCGCTTATCAGGCACTTTTGAAATACTGCACAAAAGGGTTAAAACAAGCCTTGGAGTATCCTGTTAGGAAGATACAAGAGAGTAGGGAAGGGTTGACAATGAACGGTACATTGCAGCTCTTAGGATAAGCTGATGATTTAGCTTTGTTGGACGCTAGTAAGGAAGGTGTTGCGACAAATGCAGAAATGTTACTAGAGGCTAATAAGGAAATAAGTTTAGATGTGAACGCTGAAAAGACTAATTATATGATCCCACAGAGAACAAAAATTTGGAAGGATAGTTTGAGACTACTTTGAACGGCTTATCATTTGAAATGGTTAATTAGTTTAAATATTTAGGAAAAATTTTAACTCTCAATAACTATATTAGATTGAAAATTAGGAAAAGAATAAGTCAGGAAATGCATGCTATTACTCGGCCAGTAAATTGTCGACATCTCCCATGCTGTCAAGAAATCAAAAATTTAGAAAATACAAAACAATAATTTTACTGTTTGTTCTTTATGGGTTTGAAACGTGGTATCTTACCATATATGAATTTAAAAATAATGGGGCGTTCGAAAACAAGATGCTTGGTAAACTATTTGGTCCAAAAATGATAAGTTACATACCCTGTCCTCATCACAAGACATGGTTAGGATAATCAAGTCTCGAAGATTATGGTGGGAAGAACATGCAGCGTGAATGAAAGAATCTAGAACCATGTTCAGGGTATTGATTGGCAAATCCAATGGGAAGAGACCATTGGGAAGACCTAGACGTAGATGGAGAGTAACATTAGAATTGACCTGAAAGAAATAGGTGGACTGGATAGAACTATCTGGTGATAGGGATAGGTGGTGTAGTTTTGTAAGTGCGGCGATAAGCTTTTGAGTTCCTAATTTCATAGAAAAAGTATATAATTATATGTTGATGATTTTGCACTATAGTTATCATAAAATTATTATTTTAATGTTTTCAGTTTAAACTGAGTGAAAGGTATATTATAAAAGAAGCATTTATTGCTTCTTAAACAAATTATACTGTATATGCATCTTTAGCATTTCTAAGCCAATTATTTGGGTAATTTTTCATATATTCAATATAAGAAATAGTTTCTCCTCTACATTTTGGGAATTTTAAATCCCTTGCCTTTTCTATCCCCCTTTTTCTTAAACTATCACTCGGAAGTTTGAAATTGTATTACCTATGTAGTTTTAATGTTTTATGAAGTTGTCTTTCTACCTGCCTGCCAAATTTAAGCGTTCTACCTATTCTAAAAGTGTTTATCTCTCCCCTGTTTATACCTCCCTTTACCCAATTTCCTGAAGCTCCATTTTAAAATTAAAACAATTTAGACTTTTATGGTTAATTTGAATGGTTCCTTTAACTGCCTGCCAAGTTTAAATTTTCTACTACCCTGAGAAGTAGGCCTAGTTATTTATATGAGTTCTGGAAATTTATAACCCTCCACCCACTTTTATCCAACTCACTCTTCGAAATTTAAAATTAATGTTAATATGTATTTGGTCATCTGGAATTGTCTCTCTACTTTTCTGCCTAATTTTAATTTTCTACTTCATTTAAATATTTCCTTAAACCCCATTTTGAAATGTTCAGTTTCCAGAATTTTCTGATTTTATGGAGTAATCTCTTCCTGCCAAATTCCAACATTCCAAATCATCTATAAATGGCTTATTCTTTTTTTGATATAGAAAGACACTTACTTTATGTGTTATATACAAGTATATAGATATAATTTTTCTCCAAATTGCTATAATTTTCTAATACTTCTTTCAACCTTTCAATATTGCAATAGTAATTTAATATTGAACACAGTTCCCTAGATAATCTTATTTTATTTGATTATTAATCATATTATTAATCTTTTTTATCTTACTATTAATCTTGTGTTTAAAAATGTATTTTTAAAAATACAGAAATTGAAAAAGTATATTAGAAAGATTCCTTATCATGTTTATAATTAATAAATCTAAATCATAAATATTGTTTTGTTAATCTGTACCAAAGTAAACAAAGTTTTAGTTGGTGTTTCAAAATATTAAAAATTTAGGGCTTACCTCATGATGTATGTGGTAAAATATATATTAATAAATTCAAAATGTTATATATATATATATATTATACACCATTCGTAGAGTTGCCCAGTTCATGAATCGGGCAAATTTATGTCCGTCCCATGAACTTGGCTTTCTCCACCTGACCATTTCATGAACTGGGCAAATAATAGTCCATTTCATGAATTGGATGGCAGTTGTGCTGCCCAATTCTTGAACTGGACTATTTCATAAACTGCGCAGCTCCAATCAATACTCAATTCATGAACTGGACTATTTCATAAACTGGGCAGCTCCAATCAATACTCAATTCATGAACTGGACTAAGTCAATTCATGAACTGGACTATTTCATAAACTGGGCAGCTCCAATCAATAGTCAATTCATGAACTGGACTATTTCATAAACTGGGAAGCTCCAATCAATACTCAATTCTTGAACTGGACTATTTCATAAAGTGGGCAGCTCCAATCAATAGTCAATTCATGAACTGGACTATTTCATAAACTGGGCAGCTCCAATCAATATTCAATTCTTGAACTGGACTATTTAATAAACTGGGCAGCTCCAATCAATACTCAATTCATGAACTGGACTATTTCATAAACTGGGCAGCTACAATCAATACTCAATTCATGAACTGGACTATTTCATAAACTGGGCAGCTCCAATCAATACTCAATTCATGAACTGGACGATTTTGTTCCTGGTTCGTGAAATAGACAATCAGAGAACAGATTTGGTCCTTAAGTTAATTTAACATTTAATAGTTTTAAAATAGAGGTAATGTTAAGTTAATTTGGGTTAGTTTAATATAAAATCTTAAAACAAATTTCAGTTAAGCTTGTAGTATATTCAATAAGTTCTAGTTCATTAAATGGGAAAAGGTAATATAATTTCTACCCAGTCCGTGAAACGGTCAGGAGAAGAGGCCAGTTCTGGGCCGAAATGTTCCCGATTCGTGAATTGGGGAGTTTTACTCTTGGAGTGTAACATATATATATATTTATATTTGTCAAGAAGATTTTTCATATTTACCGATGAGTTAGAAAGTTGTAATTTTGTAAAATTGTAAAAAAAATAAATCTAAACGATAATGTTTATTTATGTATTCTCCATAAATATATACTGTTTGGCATAGTTTTAATTTGTTTCTTGTCTAATTTGATAACCAAGGAAAAATAAATATCGACTTACAATCCGAAGCAAAATTACAAGAGAAGATTTAACTTTAAACCCAAAGAGAAATTAGAGGAGATTATCGCCCATTATCGACTGGTATTAACTCAGGATCCCGTGTTGTGGAGCGGCGAAATATTTTTAGTACTATTACGTAAGTATGTTTACGTATGATCTTGAGGAAAAATATTTTAGTAATTAAATTATCGATAGTAAGTTTATATCGTCTTATTTATTATTTTTATTCTCTTCTCCATATTTTATATACGTTTTAGTTTTACGATTTATGGTTTGATATGGAATAATTTTTAGTGAGATGAGTGGTGAGCGAGTTGATCATCTTACTAAAAATTATTCCATATAAAACCGTAAAATTTCATAAACTTTCCGATAGTATGAATTGAAATCAATCATCTTTATTAACAAATAAGACTTGAAGATGGTGAAAAATCACCGAAATAGGTCTTCGTCATAAAATAAAATCTAAAACAAGTATAAAATAATAATTTTAAAGATTTTTGTGTAAATGAACACCTTGGGAATTCTTACATGATAAATACATTCTTGTTTTTTAGAGAAATAATTATTTAAGGGTGATTTACCGAGAACTGGTTTTTGAAAATTTGAGGTTATTTGAAAATGTTTCAAAATGAGTATCTGAAGAGTATTTCTCATCTCAAAATACAATTTCACTCCTTTTTTTTTTTGACAAAAATTAATTCAATCACAAATTATTAATAACCGATTTTCGAGTATTTTGTTCCAAACCAAAGCAGATTATGGAAAAAAGTATTCACAATAATAAGTGATGTAGGCTTAACATTAATATAAAATGCAATAAAATATTTCTGATTTACTAATAATTCCCCATAAATAAATAAATGGTATTACTTAAACGTAAAGTCCGTTCTCCCTGAAAGTAGAGTCTTACCTAGAGAGATTATTAATATGGCCCTATTTTATAAGCTTTGCTATACCATAAGGGAGTATTGTAAGGTAAACTTTACCTTACAAGATAAACGAAGAGCACATACTTTACTATGCGTAGTCTAGTATAGCTTAGGATAACCTTCAAAAATTGATTACCACTAAACGACTGCTTACAAGGTTTTACTTTTAAAATAAATGGTACGGAGCCCCGCACGGATTTTCTCGCTCTATTGTTTAAAAATGGAGATATTTACTCAAAATTTATTATATAATATACACTAGCAAATCCGAGAACAAATTGTGGTATACATACGTAAAACATTTTTTGACTCACGGTTTTAAATTTTATGATTTTATTTTTAAAGAATTAACGTCTTTATTTGTACATTTGGACCAATAAAAAAAATCGATATTGGATTTCCAAGGCTCAACACTTCGTATTAAAATATTGACTTCCGGTTAAAATTTTCGGCATTTTATTAGGGGATGCACATCTTATGGTTATCGCATTGCTATTAAATTTCTCTTTTATAAGTCTTGACCAATAAAATAGGTAATTATTGACTATTTAGTCTAAAATGAAAGAGAGTTATCATTGCTGTGCCAGAGGTGGATCCAGGAGTGGGGCGTGGGGGGCGGGCACCCCTCTTCAGATTATTAAACCTATTAAATCAATGTTAAAGTCACTACTAGATTTATTGTTAAATAATACTATCCCACTAACGAATTTTTTAAAATTGTTATTGGTAATATTATTAGATGTCTAGTATACAGTAAATACACATTAGGTATTAAGGTAGTGAAAATAGGCAATAATGAAATTACCCAAATTTAAGTTGCGCGCCTCTCACCTTGTTGTACATAACGTGCTAGTATAGCTTAGTGGTAAAATTTCGATTTAGAATGAGAAATAACTAGCAATACTATAGAGTGGAGTTAAATTTCGATTGTTCGAAATTTGAATAATTCCATCTATTTTGTCTAATTGATTGAATTGATAAAAAAAACTAATTATATAATAATTGTTATAGTGTTAAAATTATTTCCCTCTTAACAATCACTATTTGTTGATGTTCTTATTATTTACTTTTAATCAATTTCAATATTAATCGCAAATTTCGTGTTATACCCTTCATTAGATCATTATTCTCAAGTTAAGCGTTACACTAAAAAATTACTTAAAGATCTACTCTCAACTTTTGAAATAATTTTATGTCAAAATTTCTTGAGGTGCCTCCTACCACCCCTCCCAATGGGAAAACCCACGTCCCTCCCCCCTCATGAAAATCCTGGATTCACCCCTGTGCTGTACAAACATTTCCCCTAAGAGGTTAAAGGAAAAACAACATCAACTTCTTGAGAGACTTACTTATTTGTTTACTCTATGACTTAGAGAATAATTACATTTAAATTTAAGTAGTATCTCTTCACAACTAAAGCTCACAAAATTATATTAGTATATTTGCCAATATTTCAGAAACTATTGGTTTTATAAAAATATATTTCAAAAAAGTTTATTTATTTTTATTCATACTAAAATTTAGGGGTGTGAAGGCAACTTTTTAAATGCGAAGCGAAGTCAAAGTGAAGCTTGAAACTTGCAAAAAAAAGTCGAGGTCGAAGGCTTATATTAATAATTATGTATTGGCCACTTATTCTTATAGCTACGGCCACAATAGACTAAAAGAGGGTGGACGGAATCTAAGTAAATGATTACAACAAAGGTAAAACATTTGCAATTTAAAGAAATATATTAATTATTTATTTAATGTAATAAACATAGGTAAAACAACAAAGTACATGGCCTTACAAGTCAAATTGAAGTGTGTTGGAAAACAAATAAATCATGGCTGAGTCTGCACCTGCGCAGTCCGTTTGAGATTATATTTCAAGCCCTCAAGTATATTAATTATTATGTTATTTGAACTAGTCTGGAAGAGACAAAAAAATTAAACAAAATTGTTAGTATCATAAAAAAAATTTAAAGAAATTTCTTAAATAATTTGCGAAACATCTTATTCATCACAGTGAATACAGACCAAACAAATTTAAATTTTAGGTTAAAATTAAAATTAAAATACCAAATCAAATATTTTTCTTTTTAAAGTTTAAATCTTTAAACCTTACGATGATTTCAAAGAGCTTCTTTTAAATGGTTTACAACGTGTCTGATTCACCATTGTGAATACAGACCAAACAAATTAAAGAATTTAAACAATAACTAATAATCACCCGAGCAATAAAAATTAATATTTAAACAAAAAGTTCAAGTCAGAAATGGAATCTAAAAAAGTGGCTACCTGAATATTTAAAGAAATTACAAAGATACTAGCGCCCAAGCAGCAATAGTAAACATTAAGTTTTCCATAACAGAATTTACTTTCAAAAATAAAACCTTTAGCAAAAATTTACAGATGCCTACACTGACCGATATCAACTACATAATAAACCTAAGTTTTCAAGATAATCAAACCCATAGTTGCAATATTAAGTTTATATAATCAATAATATATATATATGGCCATCCTGGCTAGATAATGTTCTAGTCCTGAATAGGACTTCTCGTGGAAGTGTTGGATGTAATAGTCAACTATATTTTCTGAGTTCCCTCGTTATATATGTCTAGTTGATGGGTAAGGAGGTGGGAGTTGCTTATTATTTTTATTATTATTAGTAGTAGTATAAAGTCACACGCCAAGCAGCTGATGGATAGGTTACGTCTCATCAGTCACATCCGCCAGTCTATCAGTTTCTAGAAGTTCCACTTGACTTGTTCCCAAGACACGAACACCAGACACGTGGTGAACGGCTGCAGACTATAACTACGTTCGTTCAGTTACGTATACAAGACATGTGGTTGGTTTCAGTTCCAGGTCCTCCTGTAGCTCAGCCTGGCCAATCAGAGCATTTCTGGACTCCTCTATTGAAACATGTTGCTGCATCACCCAAGCTTGTTAGGACTTCTCTTCTTTTTTAGGATTTGGTGCGATAAGGTTGTGCTAGGCCAGAGGATACAATGTGTGAGTACAGCACATATTTTAGATATAGTAAGATTGTGATATTTAATAATGCCAGATATCTATGAGTATAAGTTTATTTGGGGTGGTTGTTTTTATAATACTAGCTAGTCTTGATAGTATTTATATTGCGGGATGTCTATGTGTATAGGCTTATTTTGGGCGAGTAGTAACATTGTGATATTGGCAGTACAAGCCAATGTTACAATTAATGCACACAGGCTTACTGATAAGCTTAGTAAATTATCAATAAAGTTTCAATATTTACTTACATTGTGGAGCGGATAAAATTATTTTGCAAACTTTACACATGCATGTATTTTTATCTGTATTTATATGATAATAGTTATAAATTAAATTCTGTTTTCGTTTCCCACTTTCCGTATCAGCCATTTTGAATAATAAAGAAAGCGCGAAGTAGCTATGAAAAATTTCTGTGACAAAATGTACTTGTAAATTTGTCACAGTTAATTCCAAAGAGACTAAACACTAGACCCGAGCTGGGATGATAGCAGAACTAAGGCGATTTCTCTAATTTATACCAGTGACCATGATGTTATTTATTTATATGTATTTTTATTTTTTACAAAATCATGTTGGCGATAGTGAATATAATATATTAACATTTACATACCCGATTATGATCCATGCTTACGTTATGGTAGTTAAATTGCCAGTCGGTGTTAATATTCTGTTTAGTAAAGGTTTTAAAGCTATCAAATATTGAAATATGTAATATTTAGTAAGATACAATTAAATCGTTTGATAGTTTATCGAAGTTTTACCCTTCCTTCGAAATTTTTCGAATATGTCAAAGTCGAAGCCGAAGGAGATTTGACCTTCAACTTCGAATTCGACTTTTCGAAGATTCGCACAACATTGCTAAAATTGTACAATGATGAGTTATTTAGTATCTCAAATAGTTGCGGAAATATAGAAATGTTTGCTTCTGTAAAGTAACCTAAACTCATTTTCATGGGAAAATTAAAATAGCCAGCTTATTTATAATCTTAATCAACGCCTAGACACGAATTTTAATCAAAATCGTTAGGGCCTATTTTGAGAAAATAGATTTTTTCTCTTTTCGTTTTTTATTAAACTATTCTTAATTTTGGGGTTAAAAAGACACACAGACAGACGGCATCGCAAATACCACTTTTCAGAGTTTGGGGGGTCATGAGACATTGACATCCATTAACATTTCAGGTAAGATTTTTTTATTTTGACGGTTGCAATACTTTACCTTTAGTATTCGAAAGGTTAAAAAATATATATTTGCGTATAGCTTGAAAGCTATTGGTATTATAAAAATGTGTTTCGAATAAAATATTTGTATTCTAAACAGTTCTACATTTTTTCTTTGATAAGTAATTTAATATTTCAAATAGTTTCGGATATATGATAAAAAATAAGAATTTACGCATCTGACCGGAATCATTAAAATCATTTTGCCGAAATATTGAAAGTTGCCATTTTTGTTTGGAATATTTATAATGTTTTGAAATGAAATTAATTTTAAATCGTTTGAGCTGATTTTGATAAAATTTATTTAATCTCCTTTTGCCTTTCAGTAAACTAGCCTTTATTTTAGGGTTAGATATCCTATTCCAAAAAACCCACGGGCTAACCCTAAGAAAACCCTAGATATCAAGTTATAGCCCGATTGGTTAAATAGTTTAGGCTCTAGTCCGAGGTACGGACAGAAGGGAATTAAAAAAACTTTTTTTTTTTGATTCGGGGTGGTCATGAAACGTCGACATTCATCAAAATCTTGAGCTTAATTTTTTTTGACGATTACAATACTTTCTCTACCTGTAAGATAGTGAGAAAGTAAAAACAAACAATATTTTGACTAATCATATGAAACACCCTTAATATATAAATTTGAAATGAAATAATTGAAAAAATGTTCTTTTTTATTTCCAAAGATAAAAGTAAAATGCCCTCAAATGATTTCTTAAAATAAATATAAATTTCTATTTATCATATTGAACAGACCCTGGATAAACATTTTTAATAAAACGGTTTTAGATGATTTTAAACTTATTTTTTCTTAGAGTAGTGTTATTTATCATTTAAAACACTCTTAAAATATCAATTTTAAAATAAATATTCTGATTTAAAATTTGTTAACTAGAAGACACTACAGTTTTTATAGCTACAGTAAATAGATGAATTAAAATATATATTTAAAAAAAACAAGTATAACATTATGTATTGTGCAACATATAGTATTGTATAGCAGCTATTTGCCATGTAAAACACCTCCAGATATTAATTCTCTCTTTCAAAACCTAGTTAACTAAGAATAAAATAGGATGCGGCAGACAAATTATTCAACATAGGCTTACTTCCACAAAAAGTAAATACATATTTTTAAAGAAGTAGTTTATATATTTCCTATGTTTCAGTATTTTTGACATGAGCATCCATTTTTTTTACCTAACACCTGTGGAAAAAATACCCGGACTGTTTATTCTTAAATGTTTTAAAACTTTCTCTTTATGAAAATGTGAGTACACTTCATTCAAAAAATATCTTCTTAATCATTAAACCATTAACTTAATTAAAATTCGTATAGCTCCAACGGGTAGTATGAAGCGGTGAAAAAAAATTGTTGCAAACATAAACACCTGTTAGGAGGTGAAAGTAATATAGAACTACTTACTTGTTTTGTGTTAAAGTGACATATTATTAGATATTAATTTTAATAACTTACCTGTCTATTGCTTTGATGGGCGACATTCACGATTAGGACAATCAGCAATGTCCGAGAAGTCATCAATGTCAACTCCCTCGCCGTGTTCATAAGCCTATGTGATGTCACCAGTAGTTCCAACAGAGGACCCAAAACTAGTATGAATAGCCTGAACACATTCATCGCGACCGTGAGCCCCAAGATATTCCCCGTGTCCCTTTCTATTCCCTTCAAATTCAGCCATAGAGGTACGTAGTCTGGTAAACGTCGCCGACTTCTCCGATTGCCTCGTGATGTTCTCCCAATGTCTACTCGATAGTCCCGCAAGAACTGTCTACCCACTGAAGACAGGGTGCTGTACAAACTGATCCACAACATGTTGGTCGATGTCTCAAAGCAAATATGGACACCAAAGAGCAAATAATAATATTCACCATCCCAGAAATATATTTCCATGAAAAAGTTAAAGCCCATCAATAGTAGAGGAAAAAGTTTCAGTTTATTTGATAAAACAATACAGCAACAACAAACTCTCTCGTAGTCGTTTTCAAGTTGAATCCATCGATTGAAATAAGAACAGATTTTCCTGGTCGAGACCCAGAATATTGTTGAGAAAGAAATACTACATACCATTTTGTGTATCATCTCAGTCTGCATCACTATTTTGAAAATACTTGAAGAACTATCCCAACCGATTTCGGTTGTAAAGTCGAATGTGAACAGGTAATATATAACATACATTTGAAGTAGTGCAAATACGATTAATGAATATAATATAATTAATATATGTTTAAAATTATATTGGAAAGAGAAGCAAGGAACAAAAATGTTTTCTTTACTGACCAAAGGGAGACAACCCAAAAATCGTAAAACATTTAAGAATGGTTTGACCACGGTTATAACCTTACTGTTTTGATTTTTAGTTTTCGAAATATCATTGATGGAACTTCCAATTTCATTGGGAACATTACCAGATATTACAGCAATTATCCTTTCTGTTCTTAATCCAAGCATTTTTAGAAAATAATTCAAAGATTGTTGGTATACATCCTGATGCAGCTAACAATATAAATCAACTCAAAATAGTGATCAAATAACATTTATAAGTGGTGTTATATTTTCGTACTGACAAACAATTATATATATTGATTATTTGATTTTGGTAACTATTGTGTTTGTGACATAGCTTTGGACACGTTGACTACTACACATTATGTCAATTAATAATAGTGAATTAATACTAAACACAGGTTAGGCAACATTGATAACTTAAAACAACTGTATTTTCGTGTTGATTAGTTCGGAGGTATTTATTGGTAGGGAATTTAAAGCTATAATTGTCTTTATGTGCATGTTTATTTATCAAGCGTGAATTAAATTGAGAATTGTAGAAGTTCAATTCTATATTTTCTAGTCCCACAACAACCTACTATTAATTTAATTATGACAACACTATGATACAAATATAATTTTCTTGTCCTTTTGGTTAGCAAACTACCATTGAGTGACAAGTTAAATGTTTCGTTATTTCGTTTATAGCTTACATGAACTTACATGAAATATAAAGATGTCTAACATTTTGTTGATGAAATAATAACATCCCAGAAAAACACAGATACAAATTAGTAAAAGTAATAAGACAGTGGTATATATTTGTGAACATTAAACCATTCATAAACTTGATTATTTTATTAAAATGTTCACTGGTTAGAACCATTCTACAATTATACGTATTACTAATAATATCATTTGAAATACATTCAACATTAGATTTTATATCAAATCAAAATTCATTTCACTATAATATATCTAAAATCTATTTTGATCAAGTAAATAGCAAAACTATTATTTTTGTTAGTTATGGTTATAGCCGCATATAAACATAATATTTTTTAGATTGAAAAATGATACCTGGACACGGGAATTGAACTTGAGACCTTTGGCTTAGTACGCCATTGCTCTAGCTACTGAGCAATTCAGTAGTCATCCCATGCCCAGGATCATTCTTCACTCATATTTTAAGGCAGATCATGATGGTTCATATTTCAATTTAAAGATTTAGATGCGGCTATAAAGTAACTTATTTAATCCATCATGATATGCACGTTCATATAGTTGTCATTGTACAATTGGTGGCATAAAGCCTTCCCGAGTCAAAGATGACTAAGTTGTATGTTAGCACGTGACCTTAACTAATCACACATAATTATGTAGTCGAAGATTTCCATACATCCATCACACACTCTGCCTTAAAATATGACGCTGAACACTGGACGATTCATGGATACCTCAGTGGTCAGAGCATTGGCGTACTAAGTTAAAGATCCCAGATTTAATTCCCGTGTCTAGGTGTTATTTTTCAATTTAAAGAATATGCAATATATTTACCTTACCATATCCTAATTATAGTAGTAAGAAGAAAAATTCACCCTCAAGAATTTGGAGAAATATGAAAAGAGCTGAAACGCACAGAAAAGGTAAGGTTGCCAGAGTGCCTGTGTCAAAATCTCAATCTCAATCTGAAGATGATGTAGCCAGAATTGATGTAGTGGTAATTTAATATGGAACTTTGACTGTGGAAGAAATTATGGCGAAATGTAAGATCTGAAACGTCCAAAGATGGAAATTTTGGAAAAAGGGTCCGATCTTAGTATATGGTATAGTTATAGAGAAGGCTAGGGAAACTGAAGTGGGGGTGGAAGGTGAGCAGCACAAGACTATGCAACCAGAAACGTCTCTTGTGGAAGAGAAGGCAACAGATGGGGATGATCCCTAGTGGCTGATAGCGATTTTAAAATAAAAATTGGGCAGTTAAATGCTATGAGGAGCAGGACCTTCATGGACTAGATCAGGAAAGTGGTTGAGGAATTACAGCTGGGCATTGTCTGCCTGCAGGAACCATACAGAACAATTAGGGGTAGATTCTTGCAAATGCCAGCAACAATGATAATTGTGGCGAATGGGGAATCACTGATGATTGCCTGTTAATCTTCAAGAGCCACATTACGGTCACAAGAATTGATCAGTTCTGCATTTAAAAGGTCATAGGTGTCAAAGTAAGATTTAGAATGGGCACATTCATCCTTGTCAATATGTACTTCTAGTTCAGAGAGGATATAGAGTATTACCTAAATTAGATCGATATTATTGATATCTATGGAATAACTCCAGTGATTTACTTAGCTGGTTTAATGAAGTGTTGAAAAGGACCGATGGTATAAAAGGTGGCTATCGAGCGTATAAGAGAGGGGGAAACTAGAGAAGGTAATAGTGGCAAGGAAAATGGAAGTAATGAACCAGTTAGAGAATCCCCCTACATATTTAGGAATAGCTGGAGCAAGCTCCAACATAGACGCCACAATCTGCAATCGGGAGTCAGCTGTGAATATTAGGAACTGGAAGGTACTAGACGGGATGACAATTAGTGACTATAAGCTGACCACTTTCGAGATCGAGGCGAGTGAAGATGTACAGGTTGAAGCGGGGAAAAGACTGAGGTATAACATAAGGAAGGCCGATTGGGATAGGCTAAGGGGGCTGTTGGTGCTGCCACCTGAAATCGAAAAAGGGAGGAACGTAATTGCCAGCGCGAAGGGTTTTACCAGATCTATTCAAAGAGCAATGAGGACAGCCATCCCGCTATTTAAGGAGACCCCGAGTATCGGAAATAAACCATGGAACGAGTGGTTGAGCAGGATTAGAAGAAATAAGAGAGCGGCACTCAGGAGGTATCAGAGATGCAATGATCCTGCGGGTCGTGCCGTACTCCTCAATATTTACATAGTAAATAAGGACGAGTATTAATCCACCCTGGTGTAGGTGAAGAGGGATAGCTGGGAGCAATATGTTCAAGAAGAGTTTAGGAACAATGCATGGGGCATACCCTTTAAACTAGCGACAGGGAAGATAATGCCCCCCCCCCCTCAGCTTTGATCTTTACACTGAGGAAGCAGGGTGGAGACATTACCCTGTGCTGGGAAGAGTCTGCAAGGTTACTACTGGATACCTTGCTTCCGGATGACAATGCGGAACTGGGTGATGATGACGAGGACCAGGTAATGGCTAGACAGGACATGATAAAGGAATACGATAATAAAGAGGCGACTGATCCAGTGACCCTGGTTGAGATTATTAAGGTAATAGCTGAAATGAAAAGTAAGAAGGCTCCTGGACCTAATGGGACCAAGGTCGAGGGCCTTCAGAAAATCAGTGAGCAGATAGCGCCCTTGCTAGCGCGGTTGATGAACGATTGCATGGCCCAAGGTCGTGTACTGAACATATGGAAGCAAAGTGAGGTGGTGATTCTTAGTAAAGGCGAGGATAAGGTTCTGCAGCTCCCTAAGTCGTACAGACCGATTTGTCTCTTGAATGTTTGTGGGAAGCTACAAGAGAAGATCTTGTGTAGTAGACTGCAAAAGTATCGAGAGACTGTGAATATGCATTAGCAGCAGTACGTCTTCTGGATATGTAGATCCATGGAGGACGCTATCTGTAAAGCTATGAATCTTTTATATAGAGCTAGTGGAAAGTACGTAGTAGGAATATTCATGGACATATATGTTGCTTTTGACAACCCATGGCGGCCTACGTTTTTCAAATGGCTAAGGGAAATTAACAGTCCGTAGAATCTCTACAGGAGTCTTACGAATTAATGTAGAGATAGATATGCTAACCTGAATTGTCCAAGAATATCAATATGCAAAAAGCTTAAGAAAGATTGTCCCCAGGGATAGGTCTGTGGGACGATTTTTTTGGGATAAAGGACTCGAATCCAGATTAATGTAAATTGAGGTGCTCCCTGATACGGCGGGAGTGGTTACCTTTGTGAATGATTTAATTAATGGTTGAAACTAAATCAATACGGGAACTAGAGGTCAAGAGATATACAGTACTCACTTGTTTGGACTCTTGGTGCAGGAAAGTTAAGCTAAGTTTAGCACCAGCAAATACGACGTACGCGCTGTTTAGAGGGGCATTAAAGAGAGACCCGATGATAAAGATTAATATACAAATTATTAGACGTAGTAGATGCAACAGATATCTTGGCATTATGTTAGACGAGAAGGGTGGCTTCATAACATACGTGGAGAACATAAGCGGAAGAGCTTTGAGGGTCATGAACAAAATCATAAGTATAGGATAGTCGAGGTTTCGGCTGTCTATCAGGGTCCTCCCTTCAACGGTTGGAGACAGTCGGGCCGAGGTAAGGACCAGGATGCAGCCAAGCCGAGAGAAGGAGGAGACTAGCATAGTTGTGGAAATAAGAAGAGAATAAGAGGTGGTAGAAGACAGTGGTTGACCTCTGTGTGAAGAAGATAAGAAGAGAGGATATAAGAGAAGTGACGCGCACGAGGAAAGGAAGAATAGGCTAAGTTAGTTTAAGTGGATAATGCAGTAGTGTATGTATAATTTATTTTATTTTATTAGTTATTAAGTTAGTTATAAGTCTGTAAGAAGTGGTTTTGATAAAAAGTGGGCGGAGCGCGAAATCCGGTAGGGCGCCTCCCCAGGTGGCGGATAGGGGGATGCCCGTCCCTGCTGTAGCTCTCTCCGACCCCGGGGCTTAGATCCGGATGCGGCGGGATATCCAGCGGGGTAGGGTACCGGGGGAATAATATACCCAGGGCGGACCAACTAGTAGGGAACAAGAGGATAGACGAGAATGTACGAACACTTAGGTTAGGTGCTTATGTCAACATATTAGTATTATATAACAAATGGAAAGAGCTAAAATAAGGAATTAGATAAAAGATGGGATAACACGCTCTTTTTTATAAAATAGGCATTGGCGTATGTGTATAGGATAAATAAATAAATAAATAAGGTTATACCACCAGGCATTGGTAGTCTCCATAGTGGGTTGTGGGGCCAGCGCATGGGCTCAACAGCTGAGGAACGTAAGAGTAAAAAGGAAGATCAGAATCCTTCAGAGGACTGTACTTATGATGATCTCTGTTGCTTACAAGACTGTAGCAACGGATGTGCTGTGTTTAACCCTTGGTATTTGGCCACTCGACTTAGAAGTCAGGAAGAGAGCGGCAATGTATTGGTCGAGGAAAGGATATCTGGGAAAGGTGGTGGAGCTATCCGGGGAGGGTGTAATGAATGGATTGCATGTGAAACATGTATTGATAGATGAGTGGCAGATGGATTGGGAAAACAGTTTAAGCGGTCCCAAACTACCCTCTGGATGTCTGGATAAATAAAAATTAAATAAATAATAATAAATATCCTAGTTATATTTAAGTGGCCGACATCGTTTTAAACAATTTTACTTCTAAATAGTCATGGTGATATAATCTAAACGCATATAAATACCTATAAAATATTCAACATATGTTTTTATTGGACCATATCTTGACCAACATTATATTGTTATCAGGTTTAATTTTCCAATCAAAGTATTGCATTCATGATATTTATTTCCATCGATGATAGTAAATGGGCACCTTTAAACCAAATGATTATATCAATAGACGACTTACAAACGAATTTGATTTTAAAACAGACACAACATTCAGTACCCACGATTGTCAACTTCTTTTTGTTTAAGAATACATATAAATAGGCCTATCATATTATTCCTTATAATCAAACTTTCTCAGATATCTATTTCCCCCACCCTTCTAGAAAAAATATATAAAATGTACATTTTCAAATTAAATCATTTAGTTTAAAAACTGATTATGACCCATCAAGGCTGTTTTGGTCACGGTCAAATATGATTTTAAAAGATATATTTGCGATTTATAAGACTCAGAGATTGACTTTTAATGACGATAGAATTTTCTTGCGTGAGAGACTGAAAATTGTCGCGAGATCGACCAGTTGCCAACCCCTGCTCTACTCCAAAGCTATCCAGGTTCGCCTCGTACCCAATGTCATCAATTCCTCACAGCTTAAGGCAGAGTCTGTGATGAACGTGTGGGATCATCGGCTAAATAATATACTGGGTGTTCATTTGAAAACTTTCTACCAAAATATCTCAAAACCAACGCATTTCATAAAAAAATGTTTTGAGCCAAAGTTGATTGGTTCTGAGGGGGAAGTAAGGTGGTAAGGCTGGTATGACCTTGGGTGGCGTTGCTAAGGTGACGTTAAGGTCACTTTGATTTTTTAAATGAAACTTCCTTTTTTTTTTTACATATTCCTGTAGATCACGTTGTGCCATTTTCAAAATGGTGGTTTTAAGCTATCATGAGAAATAAGCCTCACAAGTTTTTGAGTCGCCGGCACCGGGCGTGGCATTAGAATTTGGCCTATTTAAACATAGCTTGGGAAGGTACGAGTGTTAGTGTGTAAGATCGTAAACAAAACATTGTTTTTAGTATAAATGCCAATTACAATTTTTTTTAGCATCGCGTCTTACTACCCGTTCGGATTATACGCTTAAGTACTAATAACGATAATGTGTTAGTGATTGGGATGGTCGAATTAAGAGGATGTGAACCCGCATTTGCGTCGAGGTAGAGTGGAAATTTTCTAGGAAAACCACCCCAGTTCACCCGACCGAGATTCGAACCTCAATATCCCCGTTCTCAGTAGTCTAGCTCAACATGGAACAAGCGTGTTAGCTAACTACGCCACCTAGGTGGGTGTTACAAACTCATTAGTGATCTCTTTTGCTTTCTACTGTCAAGGGGATGGATCACCATGAGAGATGAGCGCGGCTGGTTTCTAAGGCGATTTCTCTGTACACGATTACTAAGAAAACTATTATACATATTTTAATCAGATTTTTACTACTGTACAGATCAATTCACTTACATGGTTTATAGTTTATTCCTATCCACCCAGCCAACTTAAATTTAAGTTTTAAAAAATAATTTAAAGATCACTGAAAGAAAAAAACTGAGCTTGTCATTGAAATGTGGGAAGACTTAGGCTAAAACGGTTTTCATTGTATTACAATAAACACATTTCTCTATCATTTAGTAGAATTTAACGCCAGTTAAAAGTTAAATATTTGTGAGCAGCTTTGTTTAAATAATTTTTGCATGATCGTATTTTCTTAGTTTAGTTCTTTGTTTTTTTAAATTTGCAGACACAGTATAAACCGAGTAAATATGATTGAGAATAATTATCCTTTCATTTTTCAGCATATATATTGTTCTAAACTAAAATAAAGTGGTACAAGTTTTAATTTGATTCAAAAAAGTGTTGTGGTGCAGTATTCTGTGACCTAGTGGTGTAATGTTGAACAAAATGAACCTCTCGAGAAAACTCATGGCAGTGATTCCAAGCGTTGCACTGTGACCAGCAGATGTTCTCAGGAAAAATATCAACTAGACTGCGTTCATTTATGAAATCAGTTGTGTGAATACGACGTGTTTTGCAATGGAAGCCGTTTCTGTAAAAAGAGATCGAAGAAAATAACAATAAATAAACTACTTTATCTCTCAACCAGACGAAAGAAAATAAATGTTCTACTCTTGTGAATTGGATTAAAAAAAGGTGTTATGAATTTATTATCGTTTCTGCATGAAAAATACCATTTTAATACTGTAGTTTAGAATTCATCCATTAATTTCAAATCATGTGCATAGAACACCTAATTAATATAATTACGGGACCCGCTTTGGTGACCGCATGATCTAAGGCACTGCTTTTGCAAAAAACTAGACTGTCGAGGACGGGGATCGGTGTTCAAGCCCAGTTTTGTGCTATGAGGTTATTATTCCTAAAATGTTTTCCACTCACCCTCCATGCAAGTGTAAGTGTAAGTCATCTAAAAGCAACCTTAACCTTCTCTAACACATTAGCTTAATTAGTACATCGGCGTAAAACCCACACGGGCTCGGTTCACTTTGGTGTACCAATAAAACACTTTGGCCCTACC
>CABFWO010007294.1:0-26267 GCA_902155825.1 Timema genevievae
GTTATGAATTCTGTAAATTTGTATCTGTATTTAAAACCATTCGGGCAAAATAAGTGCAGAATTGAAAGTTTTCAATTTTCTATTTCAGGGATATTATGAGAAAGAAGAGGAGGGTCCACATATTCACGTTTACAAAACAGTTGCTCGACTTGATCAGTAACAGTGAGGTGTTCCTATATCCGCTTCTCTTGCCGCCCATTCCATTCCGGAGCGACATAATCACACATAACCTCTATTTGCCTCCAGAAAATGAGTGAGTCTGCGTGAGAGTTGCATGTAACTTTATATAGAGTTGAGTTTAATCCAATATTTTACAAATTTGAATCTGGAATCCAAATGCCGAATATTGTATTTGAATCCAAATCTTGGAAAAATTTACGAAACTCTTAGGAATTAGAAATAAAATGGAATAATAGAAAATATAAATAGTAACTAAATGTTCTTAAACATTTTTATTTTATACCGCTCCATATTTTTACCAGCAAATCTTCATAATTGTCAAAACTGGACTTTTTTTTTAAGTTATCTCGAAACTGAGACTTGTTTCAAAGTGAAGTTAAAGTTTTGAAGCTCCACACACCTCTAAAAGCCACAATATGGCCGACTAAATAAAGATACTACTATCCTATTAGTCCGACACCTTAGCTCAGTCAGTAACGTGTCTGTCTAGTGAGCTAAGGGTCCCTGATTTGATTCCTGGCATGGGCGAAAAATTTATCATTGGTGAAATGTGGGTTTACTCTTTCACATTGATGAATTAACGGCCGGGGACTGGATGTTGTGCCTGTCCTTGTCTTAAGTTATATTATAAGGCATATGAAGCCATGACAGGCCTAGCAAGCCGGTAGTGGAAAATATATGGCTTGAATAAAAAACTGACCACAGGTTGGAAACAGTAATGGATGTAAAAACAGTATCCTATTAATGAGGGATACCTCCAGTCGAAATGTTACTGATCTTGGAGAGCCTAAATAACTGAAGGCATTGTCTGAAATAAATGTTTTATGTGAGTATTCAAACATCCTGCTAACCAGGTAATCATAAAACAACACTTTGAATTCTGAGAAAGGGGTATTTATATTTAAGGTCAGATTTAAGCAAAGTCTCTTCATAATTTAAAATGTTGGTATAGGCTTAAAAATTGTATGTTTGATACAACAAATAAATTTGAGTATAAATATAGACACATTTATTTATAATTTTTCAGACTTATAGCTATTGGTCTAGAGCAATTTGAGAACTATATGAAGAATTACAGTTCTTTTTATAAAAAAAGAAAACTATCGGTGGTAGTTCCTCTCGTTATAAAACACATGATGCCTTGGAGGGACCATAGACTACTTCTCAAATACATACGTAGAGCAAAGACCATACCATCTAACCCTATTCAGGTGAGTTTGCAAAGAACATACCATCCAATACTATTCAGGTGAGTTCCAAAGAACATACCATTCAACCCTATTCACGTGAGTTGCAAAGAACATAACTATCCAACACCATTCAGATGAGTTGCAAAGAACACACCATCCAACATTATTCAGGTGAATTGCAAACAACATACCATCTGACACTATTCAGGTGAGTTGCAAACAACATACCATCCAACACCATTTAAGTGAGTTGCAAAGAACATACCATCCAACACCATTCAGGTGAGTTGCAAAGAACATACCATCCAACACCATTCAGGTGAGTTGCAAATAACATACCATCCAACACAATTCAAGTGAGTTTCAGACACATACTTTGAAAAAAATATATACAAATAAGACTTATATTAGTGCTAAAATAAGGAAATATTGGTCAGGGAATAATAATTGAATTCCATCAAATTCTGGAATTTTTACATGTTTGCTAAAAAAAATACGGAGATTTACTTACAATAGTAAAAATAACATTTTTTCTCCAGTTGATACACACCGCAAATCTCTTTTGACATTGTTTTCCCAGGTGAACATACTAACCTCAATTCTCAAAGTCGAAATGTGAATTTTATTGTCATTTTTCCATCCCTCTATTGCGCGTCTATAGTCAAAGTTGGATCAAGGTTATGTGCATGTGTGAGAATTTGATTACTTAAAAGGACAAAGAAACTAACAAATAATGTGTCTCACAATTATTTTTACCAAATTGGTGTAAGTCGATCTTTTAATGGCTCAATAAGATCTCGTTGCTATTTAACTTTTATCTTACTATCCAATAGTCCATCACTTTAGGATGAAATTCTTCAACGATTTCTTAGAGTGACACAATTTCAGGATGTGTTTGTGCCTAGACATATTATTACATTAAGTTGAAATTTTAGTAAAATAGTGCTTGAATTTTTTTTGTAAATACTTGAACAATTTTGTTTATCCAATAATTATTGAAGAGTGTTTTTTTGTGATTAATAAAATTATATTCTTTTGTTTTAATGAGAAACATCTACTTTAAGGGTGGTTTACTGAAAACTTATTTTTGACAATTTGATCCCAAGCTGTATTACACAGTTTGAGAATGTTTGTACGATTGTGTCTTAACCATTTTTATTCGTTTGAATTATTGCTAATTCTCTTTATTTTGCCTGCTCAGTACTACTTGGAAAACAATGTGGCCCCAGTGACGGAACACTTTGTGATCCCCTTCAGCTTAGACTCTGTGAAACCGCCAAACAAGCAGCCCAAAGAACTTCTCCCTTCTGTGTGGAGAGAACACATATACCCTGGAATATCATCACCCGGTAACATGACAGGTGTTCTTATCTATAAATCAATTAATATGTGCGGTTAAGTGATCAACCTCTACTTTGTGCTGAAAATACAAGTGAACATTTTTATGATTTTATTTAAATAATGTTAAAATTGATTTTAACGCGTTCACCGAAAAACGAGTTGAGCAGAAACTTAATAACCTGAGGCTTCTTTAACCCAATAACAAGATTTTAGCCTCATCGGCGTTTTCGGCTCTGCGCGACTTAAAATAACTTCAGCTTTCCTTTTGTTGTGCGACAACATCAGCTTGGAAGACGGAATCAAGTATAAAAAATATCCAATTCAATCAATGTACATTCACCAACAAAGCAAGACACTAACAGACATTTGTGTATTCTGTTGTGAAATAACTTTTTAAATGGAAAGCGCGTGTGAAGTTTTTTATTTATTTTTATTTCACAACAAAATATAATAGTTAAAAATAATCCATTGTGGTATTGATATTAATTATGTTTATTCCACTATTAAATAAAATAGGTTATAAATAATCTATTTCTAGTTTGTGTTGCAAAGTATCATGGGTCATCATTAAATTTGGGTCGAATCCAGCTCCCGGGTTTGATTCTCATATCTAGGTGTTGTTTTTCAGTTTAAGGAATATGATATTTAGATGCGGCTATAACCATAACTAAAATATATAATAGCTTGGTTATTTATTCCATCATAAGTTTTTTTTGCCAGTTTTCTTTAGAACCAGAAAATTGTAAATGTACTAAAAACTACCTTTGTCTTGCACTGAACTTTCACTAATCAAACATGACTTTACTAAGTTTTTCAACTATTTACGAGTAGAATCTTAACGGGTTTTTTTCATATATATTACAGTGCAGTATCTAAATGAATAAAAAAACTCCATGGCGTCATACAACAGGTGACCTATACCGACTGAGCAACTAATGAATGCTGGCAAATATAGTGCCAACATTTGTGGATAGAGGGTGTCATGTGGTCAGCACAACAAACCCTCTGGTCATTATTCTCAGTTTTCTAGACTGGAGCCCCTACTTCTTTGTTCAAGTATCTCCTCATTTGTCCTCAAGAGGCTGAGTTGACCTCATAATAGACCCACTGTTACACAATAACATCTGAAAGTACTGGGGATTGAACCAGGAACCTCTGGATCTGTAGTCAGGAACTCTGATCAGAAAATATAAAGATTGGTTTTAAATTTCTTAACTAATCGAAAAATGTAAATGTTCTTCATCCGCAACAGGCCCAGCAAGCTGGTAGATGTATTCTTTGCTTGTGAAACTCAAGAAGTAACTAATTAAGAAAAATACAGGAATTGTTTAGTCTCCAATTTTATTTTAAGCTATCATGATTTCCCTTTTTCTTAATTTTGACTCTAAATTTAGATTCTTAAATATTTTCCTTGGTTCTTTGATCATCAATTCCTTAACACTTATAAATATATTTTTTTTACAGACACTAAATTACATTACAAAATGTTATTTATTTATTTATTTATATATATATTGTATATTAATTTCTAAAAATATAAAGTAAAAAGTGTAGATGATTAAAAAAAAAGTGATCAAAACAAAACTCCTGTTTGTTAGATAGGACAATACATAGATGTTGATATAACAACATGTGTTTCATGGCACACTAAAAGTAAACATAAGAACAAATACAATACCAGATGATCTGCAATAGCATATTGTGTTGATTTGTTGTCACTTTTTAGCAGTCAAAACTATCAAAAGAAACAATCTATTTTTAATTGTGTTTTTCTTTTAACCTTTTTTTACATTTTCTGCCAGCTGTCAGTTACCACCAATCTTTTGACGAATGGACTCTAGGAACCAAGGTATTAAAAATTGTGATATTAAGGTTGATTCTTTCCATACAAGTAAGAATTGAGGGTATCAAAGATCGAGATATACATCCCTTTTTATATTTTTTAAAAGATTTATAAATACCAGTGTACGATCACTGGTATCCAGCATGACGGTAACAAGTTTGTGTTAAATAAATTATTAAAAGTAACAATTCTGTATCATACTAAATATTGTTTATGACAATTTATCACGTTAAACATAATTTTATATCCTTTTTTCCTCTTTTTGGTAGTTGTTTTGCATGGTTTCACACTTCCTCACAAGTTTTCATATAATAAAACCTAGTTTGATGAATTGAGCGGTAATGATCGAGTTTCTTATGGAGGTAGCCATTATCTTTTTGTCCAGTGGCAACAATGTAATGTGTGAACTGTGTATATTAGTTACATCGTAAAAGACATTTTGTTTATTCCTTTCCATCCATCTTTCTCTTATTTCTTCTATAAATAATAAAATACCTTTTAAAAACGGTTGCTATTTGTCAAACTATAAATGCCTGTATTAATTGAAATTGCTTAAAAATGGTAGCTATTTTGAGGTATGAAGAGATATTTATTTATTTAGCACCGCGTCTTACTACCCGTTCGGGTTATACGCTTAAGTACTAATTACGCTAATGGATTAGGAATTGGGAGGGTTGAATTTAGAGGAAGTGAACCCGCATTTGCGTGGAGGGAGAGTGGAAAACCATTTAGGAAAAACCTCCCCCAGTTCACCCGACCGAGATTCGAACCTTGATCTCCCCGTCCTCGGCGGTCGAGCTCAACACGACTGGCGCGTTAGCCAACTACGCCACCGAGGCGGGTATGAGGGGATAACTTTAGATGGTAGTGTACATACTTTTGGTCAAAAGAAATCAAATATTTCTATAGTACAATATAGAATTTAATTTTCATCACATGTATGATCTCAACATCTGTTAAAATATACATGTCAAGGGTCTCCAGTAATTTAATGACCTTTTCTTTTAATCAAAAAAGTTTGTCATTTAATGCCGCTATGCTCATGACAGATATTCAAGAATGGTTGATATCACCATGTGAAGAAAATTAAACTTTAAGTTTATACTGGAGCAATATTTTATATAATTTGGTCAAAAAAAAAAGTGTTGCTATAAAATCTGCAAAAAACACTTAACTTTTCTTAAGTCCCTTAAACCCCCACCTTAATCGCTGTGCCCACCGATGCAGATGGTGACTTTGAGCTACTATTTGCTCAGGTAAAAATAGTTTATACACTAACTCAAACATCCTGGGATAATTTTTCATACCAAGTTGTCCCCCCAAATTTTAACATATGAGGGCAATTATTTATATGAATAAAAAACTTTAAATATTCCACATTGACCTAAAATTCGGATAGCCCTTTTTCCCATACATGGCCTATAAATCAATAATGCAGCCTATAATTGTGACCTAGGGAAAATCATCCATCATCAATTCGAGACTCCCTTTTCCCGGGTGTGGTTACTAAACACTCTCCATTTTGGCCTGTCTTTGTACATTTCCTCTTCATAGTGATTTTCAAATCTCCAAAATATTTATACTTGTGCTACCCAAGGCTTCTTTGGTCTGCCAACTAATCTTTTCCCATTCACTTAATTTTCATTGTATTGTCTTGCCTCTTCCTTCTTTTGTTCATTTGTCTCGTATGTTCAACCCAGTTCAGTAGAGATCGATTTCCTTCACTCCTGCATCTTTCGTGTTGGTTTCATTCCTTACTTTGTCATCTTTTGTTCTTCATAGCACCGATCTTATGAACCTCATTTCAGAGTCTACCATTGTATTTGTTGGTGAAAGTGCATATCTCGATGGCATACATCAAGATAACAGTAGACTCTTGGGAATAATGTCAATTTTTCCCTTTGGGAGATTTTACTAGCCCAAAGCAGTTGCCTTACTTTGTTTTTAAACTGAACTGCCTTGTATGATTGTTTGGTCGTTTAACTGTTTCCGGAACTGTTCGTCATTACTATACTCCTGAGTTAGTTAAAATAATATGTTGTCTAACATTTATTCATTCACTGTGAAGATAGTTGATGGTGTTTTAGTTGGTTACATTCACTTTTACTTTAAAACTTAAAAAATTACCAACTATGTAGGAAAATATCATTTCTTTACCAATGATAATCTGTAGGCATAATATAGATTTTTAAATGCAGTCTAGAGGATTGAAAAGAAAAGAAAAGTTAAGAAAGGAGCATTGACAAAGAGAATGGTGATAATTAAACAAATACATTTTTTTAAAGAAATTTTATTGCACAATTGCCCAATTGGCCCAATTGGCCAATTTTTGGATAAATATGTTGAAATTCCTTTAGTTGTTACTTTTAATAATATATTTGTAGTAAAATAGTTTTAAAATAAAAAATATATTATAAAAAGTGTTAAGCTCTTTGTTTTGTGAATTCTTACAACAATGTGATGTGATTTAAAAAAAACTTTTTAAGACAATATTTATTTGATCAAATATTTTGAATTAAGCTCACTAGTGTAATTTAATTATATTAATGTAAATTTTAAAAACTGGTGAAATATTCTCAAAAAAAGAAGTCCTTTTAAGAGTGGATAAAAAGTATTTCTAAATCATTTATATTGTTTTTAAAAAACATTAAATCAAAATTGTCAGTTGAAATGTATAGGAACATAAAAAAAATTGTGCTAGTTTTTATATTTTGTATAAAATAAATAATTTAATCAAAACCACATAAAAGTAGTGATATTTTTACTTTCTCTCTATCTTACAGGTAGAGAAAGTATGGTGATCGTCAAAAAATTCGAACTCGAGATTTTGATGAATCTTGACGTTTCATGACTCTCTGAATCCGAAAAAGTGGTTTTTGAATTTCCGTCTGTCTGTCTGTCTGTCTGTCTGTCTGTACCTCCAACTAGAGCCTAAACTATTTTACCGATTGAGCTGAAACTTGATATCTAGGGTTTTCATAGGGTTGCCCCGAGGGGTTTTTGGAATTGGATATCTACCCCTAAAATTAAGGGTAGTTTACTGAAGGGAAAAAAGAGAAAAAGTCGATTTTCTCAAAATCGGCTCTAACGATTTTGATTAAATTTCATTTATGAACATTAATAAATATTCCAAACAAAATGGCTACTCTCAATATTTCGGCAAAATGGCTTTAAGGGCTCCGGTCTGATGCGTAAATTAACATTTTTTATAATAGCTCCGAAACTATTTGAGATATGAAATTACTTAGCATTACAAATATGTATATATATTTATAATACAAATATTTTATTCGAAACATATTTTTATAAAATCAATAATTTTCAATCTATACGCAATTATATATATATTTTTAGCTTTTTGGACATTAAAGCTTAAGTATTGCGATCGTAAAAAAAACTAACCTGAAATGTTGATGGATTTCGACGTCTCATGACCCCCCGAACCCTAAAAAATAGTCTTTGCAATGCCGTCTGTCTGTGTGTCTATAAAAACTTAAAATTAAGGGTAGTTTACTGAAGGGCGAAAAGAGAAAAATTTGGTTTTCTCAAAATCTGCTCAAACGATTTTGATTAAAATTCGTATCTAGGCGTTGATTAAGATTATAAATAAACTGGCTATTTTCATTTTCCTATGAAAATGATTTTTAGGGTACTTTACAGAAGCGTTAATTTCCGTATCTCCACAACTATTTGAGAAACTAAACAACTTATCATTGCAAAATTGTAGGACTATTAGAAATAAAAAACTTTTATTTGACATATATTTTTATAAAAGCAACAGTTTCTGAGATATTTGCAAATATATTAATACAATTTTGTGAGCTTTAGTTGTAAACATATACTACTTAAGTCTTAACGCAATAATTCTCCAATGCCATAGAGTAATTAAATATAAGTATCTAAAAAAGTATGTTATTTTTCCTTAAATCTCTTAGGAGAAATGTTTGCATAGCAATGATCTATCTCCATTTTAGACTCAATAGTCAATATTTACATTTTTTATTGGTCAAAATGTATAAATGAATAATTAAATATCAATGCGATGACTTGAAGATCTGCAACACCTTATAAAATGTTAAAATTTCAACCAGAAATCGAAATTTTAATACGAAGTGTTGACCCTTGTGTAAGACATTAAACTGTTTGAAATGCTCTTAGGTGGACAAAGATGCGCCTCTTTTCTCATTGATTATACATCATTGTATATTATTTTATGCGTGTTCTTATGTGTAATGGTGATGATACAATGTACATTATTCCGTTCAGAAATCTTACGAGTTTATAGAAAGAGAGAGAAAGTCTGTGCGGTGCGCCGTACCATTTATTTTTTTAATGTTACCTACCATATTTTATGCTAATTTAACAAATTGAGGGTGTATTTAACGGTACATTAATTGTTTTTAATACATTCCAGACCAGTGATGGCAAATCTGTGGCATACGAACACGATTTGGATGACATGCCAACATGAAAAAAACAAAACATTAAATAAAACTTTTCTCAACATGGTATAATTTTTTGACAGTCATGCCATTCAATGTCGTGTCACAATTAGCTTTGTGAATTCAGCATCTCGAAATTGTCTTGACTCGTACTTAAGTGCTGTTGAAGACAATAAGCTATAAACCGAACATAAATATATTGGCTAGCAAATTACAACATGTTTCGAACTAACATGGAAAATATTATGTACGTTTCTAATTTCAACATGTATAAATTATAAATTTAGAGTCTGAAAGCACCAGACTAGTGTTGTGCGCTCTTTAGGGTACGCACCTGCTTGGGCATGCTCCCAAATAGGAGTATGGCCAACCGGCTTGCCCTGGTTGTCCTCTCAAAAATCCTCTCAGGTTGCCTCCTAGTGGCAAATCCGCGGGCAATGCCCTTCGTGTTGGGCGGACTCACTAACCGGGAGTCAGAATGAGTGGCTAAATCCGGGGATCCTAAGGTCCCTAATCCGGCACACACTAGGTGGTCGGTAGTGCGTACCCGGTCATCTGGGGATAGCTGGTCAAAACACCCCGAGGTCCCCGTTGGGCAACGTCACGTTTCACCGGTCTATTCCTAAGACTGACTCCCCCTAGTGATGCCGGTGGTCACATTGGGGAGCCAACTCCCACCAAGGGTCAGAAAACAGCGGAGAGGTTTCATCCAAAGCCACCCTAAGGATTCGCTTGACAGGAGGCCGTTCTGGAGGGCTCACTCTAAGAGCGACAACGGTTCTGGATGGTTGCACTGCGAAAACTCTTTGACTTATAATATGAGATGTAACTAAATACCCTTCTGGATTTTAAAAGATGTTCTGTCTTCCTTTTTTACTTTCTCTCTATCTTACAGGTAGAGAAAGTATGGTGATCGTCAAAAAAATCGAACTCGAGATTTTGATGAATTTTGACGTTTCATGACTTCCTGAATCCGAAAAAGTGGTTTTTGAATTTCCGTCTGTCTGTCTGTCTGTCTGTACCTCCAACTAGAGCCTAAACTATTTTACCGATTGAGCTGAAACTTGATATCTAGGGTTTTCATAGGGTTGCCCCGAGGGGTTTTTGGAATTGGATATCTACCCCTAAAATTAAGGGTAGTTTACTGAAGGGAAAAAAGAGAAAAAGTCGATTTTCTCAAAATCGGCTCTAACGATTTTGATTAAATTTCATTTATGAACATTAATAAATATTCCAAACAAAATGGCTACTCTCAATATTTCGGCAAAATGGCTTTAAGGGCTCCGGTCTGATGCGTAAATTAACATTTTTTATAATAGCTCCGAAACTATTTGAGATATGAAATTACTTAGCATTACAAATATGTATATATATTTATAATACAGATATTTTATCCGAAACATATTTTTATAAAATCAATAACTTTCAATCTATACGCAATTATATGAATTTTTTTAACTTTTTGGACATTAAAGTTTAAGTATTGCGACCGTAAAAAAAACTAACCTGAAATGTTGATGGATGTCGACGTCTCATGACCCCCCGAACCCTAAAAAATAGTCTTTGCAATGCCGTCTGTCTGTGTGTCTATAAAAACTTAAAATTAAGGGTAGTTTACTGAAGGGCGAAAAGAGAAAAATTTGGTTTTCTCAAAATCTGCTCAAACGATTTTGATTAAAATTCGTATCTAGGCGTTGATTAAGATTATAAATAAACTGGCTATTTTCATTTTCCTATGAAAATGATTTTTAGGGTACATTACAGAAGCGTTAATTTCCGTATCTCCACAACTATTTGAGAAACTAAACAACTTATCATTGCAAAATTGTAGGACTATTAGAAATAAAAAACTTTTATTTGACATATATTTTTATAAAAGCAGCAGTTTCTGAGATATTTGCAAATATATTAATACAATTTTGTGAGCTTTAGTTGTAAACATATACTACTTAAGTCTTAACGCAATAATTCTCCAATGCCATAGAGTAATTAAATATAAGTATCTAAAAAAGTATGTTATTTTTCCTTAAATCTCTTAGGAGAAATGTTTGCATAGCAATGATCTATCTCCATTTTAGACTCAATAGTCAATATTTACATTTTTTATTGGTCAAAATGTATAAATGAATAATTAAATATCAATGCGATGACTTGAAGATCTGCAACACCTTATAAAATGTTAAAATTTTAACCAGAAATCGAAATTTTAATACGAAGTGTTGACCCTTGTGGAAGACATTAAACTGTTTGAAATGCTCTTAGGTGGACAAAGATGCGCCTCTTTTCCCATTGATTCTATATCATTGTATATTATTTTATGCGTGTTCTTATGTGGAGTGGTGATGATACAATGTATATTATTCCGTTTAGAAATCTTACGAGTTTATAGAAAGAGAGAGAAAATCTGTGCGGTGTGCCGTACCATTTATTTTTTCTAGGTAAGGTACTACTTTCAATGTTTTTTCTTTATGTTATTGAAATTAATGTGTCTAAAATACTCACATTGACAATGTAATACATTTTCCTTTTTAAAATTTAGGCATTATTAGAATACATTTAACTCCCAACTATCTGCAGTAATGGAGGGGACGAGTTCCGCGGATAATGCACAACTGTGGATAATCTGCATATTGAGTAAAACGAGCGGTTGTTGCACATTCATTTCAAATAGTACTCACCTATCGTGATTGCATTTATGAACCCATAATTATATTTCATGCACTAAAATAGTAAAAAAAAAAAAATTAAATCAATGTACAGTATACTTAAAATGGACACATCACTTAAAAAGTTTGTATTACCTTTTTGCTTCATTGCATCTGTTTCCTTTCCCCTTATCCCGCTATGTATTTTCCGTAACATCAGCTTGTCGGATAGGTGTGTGTCATCTTCCTGTTCCAAATAATTAAGCAGGTTACGAGTTCATTCCAGTTCAGTACCAATAGTATACATTTTTTGCCTCTTTGGCCATTATCTATCTATAGGGATTTTCTGAATACAACAATTGGTAGCTCTGTAATCTCCATCAATGCAGCCTTTTTCAAAAACATATCTCCTGTTGGCGACGCCGCAGTTAGGCCACAAAGCAGATAATCCACTCGTGTATAATCAAGAGTTTACTGTATTTACAATTTGGTTTGAGTTATTCATTACATTAATTGATGTTCAACAAGTTTCAATTTTTAAATACTCATTAAAAGACATATTAGAAGTGGCACACTAGAACAATTCAAAATTCAGCTATCGGTATCCCTTAAGCATCACACTGTTTAGAATAACCACGGTGGAGGCCTGGCATTCCACACATTCACAAGTTGTGATTAATACACATCTTGTCAGAGGTGAAGGAAGGGTTTGGCAAATCAGATAAATCTGTGCCGGGACCAAGGATTGAACCCCCACCACAGAAGTCTGACAGCTTACCCCTAGACCACCAGGTCAACTTTGACTGTAGAAGACATACTAAAGGAAGAAGATGCCACCTAGGTGCAATGGATTCTTCAATCATTTAATTCTTCTATCCCTAGGTGGGATTTCTTCACTTAATTGTCATTTAATTTTTGATTTTTTTTAGCACCGTGTCTTACTACAGATTCGGGTTATACACTTGTGTACTAATTACGCTAATGGTCTTAGGGATTAGGAAGTTTACATTATAGGAAGTGAACACACATTTGCATGGAAGGAGAGTGGAAAACATTTCTTGGGAAAATCACCCTCAGTACACCCAACCGAGATTCGAACCTCAATCTCACCATCATCGGCAGTCCAGCGAGAACAGTGCATTAGACCACGCAGTCACCGAGGCAGGTTTCATTTAATCAGTTTATTGGTCCATCCTAATGTTATCCTCCCTAGCTGTTTCTAGGTCCTATAAGTTTTCCATTTAATACCTTGAAAGAGGATCTAGTTTCTTCCATTTGCACTGCACGTTCTGCCACGGTAACCTGGAGATTTTATTACCCTAACAATGCCTGGTGATGATTACAGGGTATGTATCTCATCATCATGTAACTTCTTACACTCTCCAATATATTCATTCCTTTAGGGTCCAGATATTTTCCTAAGTACCTACTTCTTTGCTTTTGTTTATCCTAAATTTCTTGCTACATAAGGTAAGAAACCGTGATTCACCACCATAAAGAATAACCGGTAAAGAAATTGTTTTGTATATTCTGACTTTAATACTACCATACATTTGGAAAAAACCTCCCGGAAAACACAGCCAACCCTTGTGTGTTAAAGTTATTTTAATATAAACGAGAAATATGAAGGCTTTCCAGTTAAATGCTGCTGACCGGGAGATTGAGGTTCATATCGCAGCTGGGTGCTCTGGTAGTTGGGGTGTGTAAGACTTGAAAATATCTCTATTTAGACGAGAAAAAAAAATCTTATGCTTTAAAATTTTAGTGTTAAGTCCTCTTTTTTTTTTTTTCATAAGATCAATTATCCAGATTTTCAACTATATGAATTAACTTAGGTCCTAATTAGTCTGAATGATAGGGGTAGTTCTTTATTCCAGCGGTTCTCAAACTGGGGTATGCGGGCACCTCTCAAGGGGTACGCGAGCAGCTCTCAAGAGAAAATTGGCACAAAATAATAAGTGAAACCCTAATTATTGGCAGTTACCGTTATCTGGTTATTTCCACCCCTCTTTTTTCTCTATTTGCTCTCGGCTGGAGACCGATTTCTGAAAATTTTCAACCCTTTGACACCTTCTACATTAACAGTTTATGGTGCCTTTCTTAACAACATATCTTTGTAAGAGTGTTTTTTTTTATCCATGGTGTACCTAAATATAAATACCGCAATAGGCTACATATTTTGGAGTCAGAACTTCGCTTGAAAGTTTCAACTTGATAACCAGACGTCAAAAAGTTAGGCCAACCCCTCTCACTGAAAAAACTTTTGGATTCATAATATATCAGCTCCAGAATTGCAATTAAAAATTTTGATTTGAAAATCTTGTGTTTAGGTTTACTTTTTTCCTTAATTTTTTTAACAAATTTGTGAAGAAAATGTATAAAACTTTTCTACAGACTTTTTACAGTAAAATTACGTTTTTTTAAGTGATCATAACGATTCTCAATAAGAGATAAGGTTAAGACTCTAATAGTAGGATTCTCTTTAAATAGCCTTGTCACATTTGAAATATTTTGATTGGTACAGATATTTTTTCCCAATTGATTAAATAGATCAATAATTTACCATGTGGTATATTTTTGAAAGCCTGTAATTTGGATTTTTTTAAGTTTTAGAATTGTTCTATTCAATATCCACTAAAAAAATTAACCAACAAGAAAAAGTATTTTTTCAACTTTTATGGAATAAAAGTAGAAGCTTGCCTTTATAAAATTATTCTATTCGGCTTGTTCTTGTTCGAACTCTTGTTTTGTCTAAAGTAACAGACTACCCCAACCAGTTTCACACTGCTCCCGTTTTGACTTTCAGCATCATCTGGTTAAAATATTAATCGCGTTATTTCTAAACATTTTGATATAAATCCTATATTTTTCATATTTCTTGGTTGGTTGGAGGAAATACAAATTGGTCAGCAGCAAATGCAGTTTGTCGAGATAAGGTTTAAAAAAAAGGAGGGCAGAGAAGGATATATATTCCTTCTAAAATCCTATAATTATTTTAAAATGTAAAGTAAATTCAAGATATATTGTGGAATATTTTGAGTGATACTGGAGTATAAATGGTTTTAGATAAAATACTAAAAAAACCCATAAAAATGTTCTACTAAAAACTAAAATATCACTCAAATAAGTGTGTTGGCTATACCTCCTAATGTAAACCATGATTGAGCCTATTTCTCCATTCCAAATAACCTTAAAGTAATTACTGTCACATATTCCATTCTTTATTAATTCAAGCTTCAACTACATATAAATGTCTCAATCTGAATAATGTGTACAAAACTGATGTAAATATAAACTTAGAAATAGTTTTTTTTTAATTTGGCTTGTTTGATTTAAATTTGTAAAAAAGGTGTGTTTAAACATCTCTATAGAAAATAATGTCTTTGAACACACAAAATATCAGGAACTTATGTTTTTGGCAGGTTGGTAAACTTGTAACTGCTGTTGATATAAATATAAACTTACAAAAAGGTTTCTAAAATTTGGCTCGTTTGATTTAAACTTGTAAAAAAGGTGTGTCTAAACATCTCTATAGTTAAAATAATATCTATGAACACACAAAATACCTGGAACTTATGTTTTTGTCGGGTTGGTAAACTCCTAACTGCTGTTGATATAAATATAAACTTACAAAAAGGTTTTTAAAATTTGGCTCGTTTGATTTAAACTTGTAAAAAAGGTGTGTTTAAAGAGCTCTATAGTTCAAATCATATCTTTGAACACACAAAATACCAGGAACTTATGTTTTTGGCGGGTTGGTAAACTCCTAACTGCTGTTGATATAAATATAAACTTACAAAAAGGTTTTTAAAATTTGGCTTGTTTGATTTAACTTGTAAAAAAAAAAGTTTACAAATTTCTATAGTTAATAATGTCCACACAACATACTAGGAACTTATGTTTTTGGCAGATTGGTAAATTCATAACTGTTGCCCGTGACAGGTTCTGTGTCATCTTTGTCGGTGCAGTGATTACGGTCGAGAGACGCTTGAGTCTGAAAATGCATCAGTGATAACAAAGAGTTGTTCTGTCTGTTGAGGTCGAGCTCTTGGATTACCCCGAGGATGTTGAGGATGGGTTCAGGCACAGGCGGAGGCACTTCTCGATAAAGGTTGATTTGTTCGATGTGGAAAGTTTGCCAGTATGGCGAGGGCTGGAATAGCAGCAGTCTCATCGCTACCAAGTTGTTCCATTTGACTTCGCTTTTGGTGGCAGGTATTGAAACGAAGTCTTGGCTACCCTCTTCGTAATGAGGGTGCTTCATGAGGAGATGTTTGCGAATCGAGACTGTCCAGCCGCCAAGTTCCTTCTGCTTGGACGATGATCTCGGTATAGCTCCCTGAGAAGATTTCTTATCAATATCAGAGGCTGTATTTTGGTTTGGTTCCATCGTTATCTTTGAACTAGAAACAGAGAAATGAATAAATGATTACTATTTTTATAGAGAGTTGGGGTACATGAGATAGTAGAGGAAGCACGGATGAGATGTACAGGCATGTAACGAGGATGGAAAAGTAGAGGATGCCAAAGAGAACGATGGAAAAAAAGTATGTGGAAAAAAGACCTCAAGGGAGACCAGGAAAGAGATGGGAAGAGCAGATAAATAAAGTGTGTAAATGAGAGGAGAAGAATGGAAGCAATTAAAGAAGGAAAGAGAGAACAGGAATTAGAAATTATTATTTAGCATAAGACTACTTACAACTTATTTGCTTTTTTTTAATAATTTTTAATTTGTTTGCACCCTCACTTCCAAAGTAAATTCACCCATGTTGGATTTGGTTGAGAGGGTTGAATAGAGTTGGTCGTATTCACCAACAAGGTTATTGTTTTCACATCACTTTAATATCCAACAATGATTTGTTTAATATCCAACAATGATTTGTTTTATTTCATGCTCAAAAGACTTATGCAGATTCTTTTCTTAAGAACGCTTTTAAAGGCTGTCATAGTTAAATTTCTGCAAAATATAAGCTATAAGTCACTGATAAATATTCTGTTTGTCTGTAAGTCTAATCATTAGAAAATCATAAACGGGTCTTTTTTAAACTTCGTTTTACTACCTGTATGGTAATTAGTCTAATGGGGTAGGGATGAGAAAGGAAGCATTTTAGAGGTAATATACTCCCCTTTGTGTGGAAGGAGATTGGGAAACCATTTAGGGAAAAACACCCTCAGATATAACCATGATTCGAACCGCTATACCCCCATCACAGCAGGCCATACTAACACGAGAGTGGCGCTTTAGACCAAAGCATGGTGTGTACTCAACTTGACCAATGAAATCCCCGACCTTTTCCCTGATTTCCCCTGATCATTTCCTAAAATTCCCGACTAAAAAGTATGTCACAATCCTTCTAATTCCCCCTCGTTTTTCTATTAATCTTTTTTTATGAATAATAATTAGTTTTAAAATTTAAATAAACATGTTTTTTAAATTTGTATTAACATTGTTTACTAGGAATTAAAAATATATTACACAGCTACAAACAAAAAAAAATGACAGTTTGAATCCCATTATTTACTAATTTAATTATGATTGTATTTCATATTTAGAATAAATTAACATTTTCCCGGATTTTTATTGTAATTTCCCAAATTCCCCGACTTATTCCTGTTTTTTCCCGATCACTTCAAATTCCCGGCTAATTCCCGCTTTCCCTGATTTTTCCGGATGGTAGACACCCTGCAGAGGTTCCCAATTATTTTTGATTGAGGTTCGTTTTAAAAACTTGTTAGACCTCCTTGGTCTAGAAAACTTTAGCAGTGACTCAAGGTCAAGCCCTACATGCCTACATCAATTCAAAAAGTATTTTTCTTTGGTTTAGTTATTTTACTTTTTTTTTACTAACGAAAACCAAAAAAAGGCAGTCCTTGTGAATAAAACGCGTGATTATTAATACAAACCTTTTTATTCTGCTTTGCTAATTTACAAGTAATATGATAAAACATAGATTACAAATCAAAGCATAATAAAATTTTGTGAAATTTTATTTAGGTTTAAGTTCAATGTGAGAAATGACATTTTTGATTTTGATTTACCTGCCTGAAATTTGGAGTGAAGTTTTTGGAACCGATTAACATTAAGTAATGGAGGTGGACATGTGAATTGTGTTTTGAGCTTATTCTTTGTGAAGTTCATCTTCGAGAATGTTGCTTCACACACATATATTGAGCCAAACATTGTATACAATTTTATGGCCAAGATTTTTAGCTCTTAATATTTACTATTGCATGCATATTTAATCAAGAATTGTTCACATTTAAGAGTATTTGGAACTTGAGTATATTTTCCCTTTAAAACAAAGTGTTTCTGGAACTCAAATCATTTTGATTTGCATGGAAGCTTTATTACAGTTGAAAACATCATCTATTTCAATGCTCCTTCTACCCCTAGGCTGCAGAGAAATATTGTAATTTAAAATTTGCACAACATTCTCAATTTTTGTGAAGTCAGTAAATCTTGCTTTGAATTAAGATCCAAGCTCTTTCATGAAATTGATGAACTGGTTGACGTTAATACCCTCATTGCTACCACAAACTGCTTTTAAGTTAGTAAAGTACAAACGTTCATTGTCAACATCATCAGACAGGAGGTCAATTTTTATTTTTAAAAAAATTAGGCCCCTATAACTTCTGACAATAATTCACACACAAGCTTTCCTTTGCCTTGTAGTTTGAAGATCTCCGTCAAAAAGGCTTCTATGTCGAGAAGGTTGAATAGTTCTTTGCAGACAATTGATCACTACAAAAAATCTTTGTAGTAAACAGCCTTTGCTCGGCCACCTTAAATTGTTGTGAAACATTAAATCGTCACACTGGGCATTATTTCCACCAATAAATGATTTGAACTTACGGTGCTGAGGTGATGATTTGACACGAATGAAGCTCAATATTTTGATCACTTGTTGCATTGTACTCTCGAGATTGGGATTCAATTTGCAGCACAACACACTTTGATGGATGACGTAGTGGTAGGATATCAAAGTTTCATTGAATTTGGTCTCATTATTCAGTTGCTGAACTAAGCCTTTCTTACTTATGATCGTCGCTGGCCCTGATATAAGTTTTTTCATGTCCAACCTTTTTCAAAATACTCCTTTACATCCCAGTAAATGTCCTTTACTTGAGTAGATCCTGTCAATGGTAAATTAGTCAATCGTTCTTAAACAAATTATTGGTTAATTTTGTCCAAGTAGCGCACACAAATAATCAGCTGTGCTATATCTGTGATCTCGTACGATTCATCCATGGCCAAAACATAACAATCCGTGGCAACTAAAACGTGTTTTAGATTAGTATGATTTTCCTCTGCCAAAACTTGTGTATTTCTTGTGTTGTAAAAAGTAGATAGAAGGATACAATGAAGAGTATATATATAACATCCTTTTTACTCTCAAATCAAGCATTTCCTGCCTCAAGCATGCATTCTTTAATTATATCTGCATCAGTAAACGGTTTCATATGTTTGACAAGAGTCTAAGAAATACGCAGCGAGGCTTTGGCCCATTTTTCTTGTTCGGTCAATGATCAATTCATAACTGGGTACATGTAGTGTAATTTGTGCATAAGCTCTCAATATAAGATTTGCGAAGGTTGCTTCCTACTGGGAATTTTTCACCAAATGATTTGTGATTTGAGTTTGGTCTCATAATGTGGTTTTACATTATACACAGTTTGTTGACAAATCAAATAGGTACTGCTCCAACTCGGTTAGGCAACTTAAAGCAATATAAATTTGTAGATTCTGGTAAACACTATGTTTTCAGCTTCCACCTTTCTTTTTTTTTTATCCATTGTGATAACTTATAAGTACTACACTACACTACACTACACTACACTACACTACACTACACTACACTACACTACACTACACTACACTACAAATGCACGCAAAGCGTAAAACAAACAAAACAACAGCACACAACTAATCGAAACACCAGATGCAAGGACTGTTACTAGACTGATCAGTGTTGTTAAGGTCAAGTATGCTCACCTTGAGCACCAGTGTCTGTGGAGGGGCAAGTTTAGGCTGGCCTCTCAATCAGATGTGTCAATAGTGATATTTCATATACCTGTTCCAAGCTGTTCCAGTTAAACTTTTGTAACAGTTCCAGGTTGCTGCTAGTGTGTTCCACTATCGATACCAATAGTATTGAATGCAAACATATTATAGTGTGTGTACACACAGCGCAGAGTCCTAGTAGTTAGTGAATTAATTTATATTTAGCGGCAAAATTCGCTAACTATTTTTTTCGCCTTTAAACATGTTTTATATGATGGTCTTCGTTCACAGTTATTTTATATTCTTGCTAAATATTGCTGCTTACTCTTGTTAGTGTGAATTCAAGTGGAAAGTGATATAAATACATGCCAGAGTATTCTTCACATAAGCGAATAGCGAATCCAAAAGTAATACTCAAAAGAGGAACTGGTGAGGAGCGTTGTTATCAGTAATGGGTTACTGGTTACAACTGGGTAATCGGGCGGAAGGTGAAAGTAAAAAGAATTGATCTTTACCGGGCGAGGCAAGGATCTACCCCCTGGCCTGTTTATCGCTATCTCATCGAGATCCGTAGAAAATGTGTCTGTGGTCCCGATGCAGACCGTGGTTCGCCATTTGGTGACTCCTTCCTTAGTTTATTCGGCTAGTGAAGCGGGCTATTAACGAATCTATTGTTGGATATTGGATCAATATAATTCCACGGGAGACTAATTATAATAATTGCTAACGAAAGTTACACTGTGTCTTGAAAGGTAGTTGGTAAACGCTTGCAAAGCATCAACTACTTCGTGGCCACACTATACAATTATTATTATTAAGGTTAAATGGAGGGGAACGCAAGTAAAGGTAAGTATTTTTATAATTCCTTTAAACAAATAAAGCTTTTAGTCGAAATAAATTAAATATTGCTTGAGTAGATGTAATCGGTTTAATCCACCTCGGTGGCGTAGTTAGCTAACGCGCTAGTTTCGTGTTGAGCTAGACTGCCAAGGACGGAGAGATTGAGGTTTGAATCTCGCTTTAGTGAACTTAGGGGGTGGTTTTTCCTAAATTGTTTTCCACTCTACTTCCACGCAAATGTGGGTTCACTTCCTCTACATTCAATATTCCCAACTTATAACCCATTAGCCTAAATAGTAAGCCCTACTTAAGCGTATAACCCGAGTGGGTAATAAGACGGAGTGCTAAGTACTATTAGTTGGTTTATTTTTTATGTACAGTTCTTGAACATATGTCACAAACGTCACAAAATTTGAGCAGAACTTCTTAGTTTTATTTAAAAAGTTTTAACATATAGGCCTAGTTCTGTGATCTCGTTAAACTAAATGTATCTACTTAAGG
The DNA here is from genome assembly GCA_902155825.1 of Timema genevievae. Classification (NCBI taxonomy): domain Eukaryota; kingdom Metazoa; phylum Arthropoda; class Insecta; order Phasmatodea; family Timematidae; genus Timema; species Timema genevievae. Next base: position 20,985 of record CABFWO010007294.1, read on the forward strand.
TGGGGCAGAAGAGAGCACGAGTATTTTTACAGAATTGAAATTTTTTGGCCAAAATAAATTCGATATTTCTCCAGTAGCAACATAGAGTTTAGTTTTCTGCACATGCTAATATCAACAGATCTTGAATATCTGTCAAGGGTGTCCTGGAATTTTGTCAAAAAACATTTTAAATAAAGAGAAAGAGTTTTGACAAAATTCCAGAACACCCTTGACAGATATTCAAGATCTGTTGATATTAGCATGTGCAGAAAACTAAACTCTATGTTGCTAGTGGAGAAATATTTGATTTATTTTGGCCAACAAAATTTAATGCTATAAAAACTGTAAAATTACTCACACTCCCTTAAGCAATATTATACTTATTTTTGGCCTAAAAAGATTCTCGTGCCAAGCAAATGCGTGTAAACTTCCTCTAAATTTAACCTTCCTTATCCCTAACCCATTAGCGTAATTAATGCATTAGCCTACAATCCGGAGAGGGTAATAAGATGCGGTGCTAACCCGCCTCGGTGGCATAGTTGGCTAACGCACCAATCGTATTGAGTCAAACCACCGCGGACGGGGAGATCGAGGTTCAAATCTCGGTCGGGTGAACTGGGGGTGGTTTTTCCTAAATGGTTTTCCACTCTCCCTCCACGCAAAAACTCTCCCTCCACGCAAATGCGGGTTCACTTCCTCTAAATTCAACCTTCCCATTTCCTAATCCATTAGTGTAATTAGTACTTAAGCTTATAACCCGAACGGGTAGTAAAACGCGGTGCTAAAATAAATAAAATAAGATGCGGTGCTAAAAAAAATGGACCTTCACTTGCATTTCCCTACATCTGACCTTAAAATATATAACAATGTGACCTGTTGTGTTGGTCTTCCTGGGTTTGGGGGGGTTGACTGGGCACCAGAATAGTGACCCAGGCAGTGTAGTAGTTGTAGAACACCAGTTCACCCACGCAGATGGGCGCGGGGAAGAGTAGATCAATGACGGCACAGCCGCAGGTGCCCTCAATCTTGTCCAGGTTGATCCTTATCGGACCTCTCATGTCAAAGGACAATCGCTGCCGAGACGTTCTGCAAGCGAGGTTACTCACTTCTGTGCCACTCAAACTCGTCAGCCGTCATCGCTGGTCATCATAGAACAAAACAAAAAATAGGGTCATAGAAATATTATCAGGGGGATGAAAATTGTTTAAGTGGTAACCTGACCTGGACAGGGTGGCTACAAAACATATTTTACCAAATTCCCTGACTTTTCCATGTTTTCCAGGCAACATTTTTCAATTTTCCTTGACTACTTTTTTCCTGTTTTAATGGTGGATGATGACTTTTGTTTTATTTATTATTGATCACATGTTAAAAAAGTTTGTATCTACTTAACATAAATAGTTTTATCAGTTATTTAAAAAATTAAAATGTTATTTTATTTAGGTATTATTAACTTTCATTTTAGTGTTTAGTCGCGAAATTAATGGGATATTTTAGATATATTTTTTAATTCCCCGACTGTTCCTTATTTTTAGTTAAATTCCCTGACATTTCTCTGTTTTCCCTGTCATCCAAAAATTCTCTGACTTTTCCAGGTTTTCCTTGTTTTCCCTGTCTGTAGCCACCATGCTGGATGATGAAAATAGTCTAAGTGGTGAAAATTATCTTTGTAGTGAATCTGGCTTGAATGTTGATAAGAGTTTAGATGATAAATATACCTAGCCCATGTGGTGAATGGTAAATCTGGCCTTGATTTTAAAAATTGTCTAGGTGGTGAATATATCCTGTGTGGTGAAAATTGCATGGCTGTTTAAAATGGTCCGGCTGATGAAAATTGTCTTTGTATTTGACTGTATTCACTCCTTCCTTTGCTACAGCCTTTGCACCATACTGGAGGCAAAGTTGGTCATTTATTATAAGGTATATGAGAAGATGTATGTATATGTTTTAACCTTTTATTTTTACCCGCCTCAGTGGTTAAATGGTCTCAGGCGTCACACTCGTGTTAGACTGGTCTGCTGGATGATAGGGAGTTCGAGTTCAGACCTCTTGAGGGTGATTTTTTCCTAAATGGTTTTTCCCTCTCTCCTTCCAAGCAAATGCAAGTAGATTACCTCTAAAATGGTTCCTTCCTCATCCCTACACCCTCAGAGCAATTATAATATAGGCATATAACCTGGAGAGGTAGTAAGACATGATAATAAAACTACTGTTTTTTTAATTAAATTACTGACAAAAATATAATTATTATAGATAAATATTTCAGTGCGCTTTGTAAGATTCCATTAATTGAAGATAATCTCTACTGGGATAGACTCTTCTACTAGTTGTATTTAGAAAATTATTGCAAATATATCCAAGAACTAACTTTTTTCTTTAAATTCTCCAGATTTCTGACTTTCCCAGGTTATCCCCAATTTTCAAGATACATATTCTCTCTTTAATTATATATTTTCTTCATAAAGTGTATACAGCCTGACACCTTAGCCCAAGCGATAGCGCATCCACCTACAGAGCTAAGGTTTCCAGTTTTGATTCCTTGCATGGCCAATAAATGTATCAAGTTAGGTTATAAATATAAATAGTAATATTAAGAAAATAGTAAAATATGTACCAGAGGTGTGAGCTTGGTCAGCTACGTTAATAAAACATTGGTGGATTGATACAAAGGTTAATAATACCTTGTCCAGAAAATTTTTATGTTTACAATGACAGTGTAACAGAAACCAAATGAATAAAACATCTTTCTCCTTTAATTAACCACAACTGACATTATTTTTTCTTTTTTTGTGTGTGTGTAAGTTGAGTCATTATTTTTATCTGCAGTAATTAATGTCTTTGTAACTAAAAATATCCTAACCTAAGAAAACTTGAACTTTTATGCATCAATAAGCATTTAAATTAATTTAGTATCTGGGTAACACAGTAGGGGCTACTACTCAAATAATCTATTTATTGTTTTTGTAAATATTTTTAATGATTAGAAATGGAATAGGACTAAAACCATAGAGTAGGAATCTAATAGGACCATGAATCTAAATGATGTGTTTGTCGTATTCATGAATCTGGTATTTTAGTAAAAGATATTAACTTAATTATTGTCTATGCATGAAAGGTTAGGTTTTGTTTATAAAAAAGATATGAACTATTGTGTATGTCACGCTCACAATAGATTAAACTACCCATACCAGGGAGCTCGAGGTTCAAATCCAGGACGTGTATACTGAGGGTGGTTTTCCCTTGATAGTATTCCACTCTAACGCCATGCAAATGCGGGTAAATCTCCTATAAATTCAACCTTCCTCATCCATAAAATATAAGGTAATTAGTACAAAATAGCTGTACCTGAACAGGTAGTAAGATGTGATATTTAGAAGAAAAAAATATTGTGTACTCTACTAGAATACCTTTGTTGCCGAGTTGGGACTATTCCATTCATCTTAAATATTTACGTTTCTCTGTGCTTTAGGTGAGTAAATTTTAACTTTATAGTTATCGAAAATTCACAATCTTTCTCTTTATATTTATTTGATCATCCATATTCTTATTATGTGTATTAATACAAATAAAGTTATTTTATTATACATAATATGACAAAGAAGAAAAAATCGTATTGACAAATCTGATGCGTATCATCCCCGTAAGAGTTAGTATTTGAGATTACCGGATGAAACAGTTTCAATTAGTTAGAGTAGAAGCAGCCTCTTGAAGTGCAGCTTGTGAATAATAGATTTACATCAACAGCCATATTTTGTAAACATCACTCTTTTGACAAATATGAAGTTTCTCCTTCCCATCACTAAATCTGACAGAAGAAAAAAGTACACGACTAACATTTACATAGATTTAGAAATAATGTTTTAGTTTGTATGTGTTTATTTTACGCCTAAGTGTTGTTCGTAACTTTGGTTGGTTGCTCGTGGTAACGAACAACAAAACAAACACAGCAAAATAAAATTCCTCCTTCCAAATAAAGCAAAGGTTATTGGTTAGTAAGAAAATATAGATAGATATATACTTTTAATATAATCCAGTAGGTAGTGCAAATCTAAGGGAAATTAAAAGATTTTCATTCTTATTCGGGATGGCTACTTCACACTTATTGAACCAATTAACAAATCAAAATAACTTACAAACTGACATTCCACACTCGATATTGAGGCTACCGGCTGTTAATTCATCATTGTGAAAGAGGAAGCTTCTAAAAAAAAAATTTTGGGCATGTCGGGAAACGTGCCTGAATCTTCTCTTGACATACACCCTACCAACTGAGCTAATGTGTTGGGCCTAAAATAAATAGTTGTATAAAATATAGACCTGATCATGCTGGCTATTCGTCAGGAAAATCGGGTTCTCGTTGAAAGCTATTCATTTTGCCGACATCCTAGACCTATAACCTTTAAAATGAGGATTCGTTTATAAAAAAATCATTTCAGACATTTACTTTTAGTTTCAACTAACGGAAATGGAATTAACAAATTATTAATATAAATAACAGGGATTGGATATATTTTTATCCGTGTCTAGGCTACATCAGTCGTAGTCCAGTGTGAGGAAAGATTAATCGTTACTAATGTACCGTTGCCCAAGGGACACCCGATTTTACTAATCGTACATTCTTATGGGAGGCTCTTCCCATGTCCCGATAAGATAAAGTGACGATGATAGTGAGTATGAGGGTGTGGAACCAGTGGAAACACTTAAACCTAACTTAGGCCTAACTAACAAGATCCTTTTCGAGAAAAAAAATACCCATGGTACCAGCCGGTAATTGAATCCGGGACTTCAAGACTGACAGTCAAGTACGCTGACCGTATACGGCATGGGGCTGGTTATTAAATATATTACGATATAAAAATAATACATGCCTAATACATATCAAATTTAAATAATAATATTTAATGCACTAATACATAACTATTAGGTAGATGATATTTTTATTTGCACCACGTCTGATTATACGCTTATGTTATAATTACGTTAATGGTTTTAGGGATTAAGAAGGCTATATTTATAGGAAGTGTACCCGCATTTGCGTGAAGGAAGAGTTGAAAACAATTTTGGAAACAACCACCCTCTGTACACCCCAATCGAGATTCGAACCTTGATCTCCCCGTCCTCGGCAGTATAGTCTACTTGCGAGAGAACCTGGCGCCCTATACCACGTAGCCGCCGAAGCGGGTAGGGGTATATAATGTTGAGAGGAAGGAAAGGGGGAGCTCTAATGTCTACATGGTGTTTCATTGGATTGCTCCAAGTGAAATAATTACATTCCATGGGCACAAGGAAAATTTAATTTGGGGG
>CABFWO010007295.1:4376-26261 GCA_902155825.1 Timema genevievae
AAAAAAATGAGTTAGAGGGTACTTTACATTATAAGAATCTTCCAATTTTAATCATATCTTCGTAACTCTTTGAGATAACCCACATTTTAGTAATAGTTAAAACATAAAACCTTTATTTTATATTGATTTTTATAAAACCAATAAGACCTGATATATTGGCAAATCACTATTTTAAATTTAAGTCTGGGGAAATTGATTGTTTTGTTCTTTGGTAAAGAGAGATGTTAAGGCCTTTGGCCCTGTCGAGTGCAAGTCTAAAACCTATTTTGTGGGATGGTGGGTGGGAGGGTGAAAGGCGTGGCATGGCTACACAACCAACCAAAGTATTCTTCTGCGCCAACAAGAACAGATGTATCACGGAAACCGTAGATGGTGCTAACTACCAGAAAGGTAAAATCATACGTTTGAAAATATCTGTTTTCTTGAGAACAAGTGAAATTTTTATGTTAAAATTTTCAACACCGCTTATAAGATAATGTCTCGATGTTTATTAATTGTTACGTTTTCTTATTTTTTGTTATGAAGCAGGCAGTTTCCTATTGAAAAATGTCAATTTTATCGACATTTGATCACTGTTAAGACTATAGAGAAGTTGTGTATATAGAAAGTATAACTTATTATTATTTTATTTATGCTCTTTGGTGGAATGTTTTTTCAACAATGTATATTATTTCGTTTAATATATTTTACGAGTTATTTTTAAATAAATGCCTCAATTTTTAGGTAAAGGAGATAGAAAGTACATGTGGTGCACCATACCATTTATGTGTTATTTTAATCAAATCTTAATACTTCAGTATGAAATGTTATATACTGAATAAAGCTTTGGGCTGAATCATTAAGAAATTGATTATATTTAAAATTGTAAATAAATAATTCTGGTTCTCAGTATTGTATTTAGATCCAAAGGAAATACCTACTGGGATAATGAGACGTTGTAGGAGTCCAATAATACTACATTATTTAGAAATAGCATTGCTTTATATCTGGTTCATAGTTCACACGAAAATCAAGATGAAATATTTAAAATTATTCCCACTTTTTTTAACTCGAACTTTAAGTTTTGTAATTAAAAAAATCGTAGAAACGTTAAATTAACTTATTTTCAAGGTCGTCTAGCGTAAAATGCCGCAATTATATGATAAGAATTAAAAGTTAGAAAAATTAATCTATTCTTCCTAAAACTAATAAAGTGATCTTTTGATATTGCCCCAGCAAAAAATTATTGAAAAGGGAATATTTTTTTGAGGGCTTTGAAAATCTATAGCTACAATTTATTAAATATATATATATCTTAGAGTAAGGATATAGCCCTTCTTGTAAGCGGTACACTTAATATGAAGAGGCAGAGATAATATAATATTAAGAAGTCGAATATGGTTTGTCTGACCTTCCTTTTTATTTGATAATGTAAATGGTTGAAAATTGATATTATATCAAATTTATTCTGTCACATTATATTTGACGATTCCGATATGGGCCATTACCATGTCAGTGTACATGCTGCATCTTGTTTCCCTATAGCTATGACGTTCTTTGAGCACTTTAATTGCTTATGTCATCTTAAGTAACAGTCCATCAGCTAGAGATTGCTGACAGAAAACACAGGTTTTCCCCTCCACAGTACCAGAAAAGAAGCTGTTAGACCTAATGATTGACATCTCCTCGGTGATCATTATAGAGGCATTAGCAGATTTAATTAATACCCGGGCGAAAACTCTCACGGATGAAACTCACTCCAAGGCAGTTGGTTTGCGGGTTATTTCTTGTCTTTCAAAGCAGTATAAGTGAATGTTATCTGGATTAAATTGTTTGAAGGTTTTTACGAACGAAACCTTATTTTTCAGTCTGAATCATAGGCGTGGCGCAGTGGGGGTGCCGTGGGTGCCGGGCACTCCCACTAGTAGTCGGTAGTAAGAACAAATAAACTGGTGGTTAAAACCAACAAAACTCTGCAGTCACCTGATATTGACCTTTGCCAGGCAATTGACGAAGTGCTAAGTTTGGCTATTTCTTTAGTAGAGATGAGACGGTGCCGAATTTGATGTGATTTATTTAAGAGCCAAGGACACATGCGACCAGCTGGGAATCGAGATAACTTTGCCAAGAAAGCGAAAGGTTTTGCTCCAACTAGACAACGCTCCAAAAACTGCATTTCACATTGAAGACAAAAAGGAGAAAATCAATCTGGTCACATTTTACCCTGTTTTGGAGACTCATACAAGATTTGAATGATAAATTTAGTCAAGAAACCCAGAAGGTAATTTGTGTTACAGGCAAGATTATGGATCTTAGCCTTGGTCCTAACAAGTGTGAAGCCGGAGACTCTTTCCTAGAAGTTTGACGTAGACATATCAGAACTGGAAGCAGAAATAAAGCTTTTAAAAATAAAAAAAACCTGAGAGATTTCCACCTAAAATTGTTCCTGGATGGTTCCATTGGCTATCAGAGTATGAACAAGGAATAACTTTCGAAAATTTCAAGACAATCATGACAAAAGTTTGCCACGATACCGGTAGGCAGTTGCACGTGTGAGAGGAGATTCTACAAGTCGACAATAGTTAAATACAAACTTCGCTCAACACTACACCTGAACCGGGTACCAAACCTCAACTGTTCCATTCATCGAACAAAAACTGGCTGTGGACACGGATTTGGACGAAATTATTGAAGATTTAAAAATAATTTTACCCTTCAACAGGTGGATGGTAATGTAATGCAATTTTTTTAAATTGGTAAGATAAAACATTGATTGTTTCTTGTTTTTAATTAATTTAAATTGTTAAAAATATATTTTCGGGGGAAAGGGGAGTTGACCCCACCTCATTCTTCTTCTGGGCTGGCACCCCCATTAGCCACATCCTGCGCACGCCTATGGTCAAGAGCAATCAATTTGTAAATTGCCAAGGCAAACATAAATTAGCAGAAGGAAGAACCATAGTATCTGAAAGAAAAGTGGCCAGTTATTTTCTCTGAAGCATAACTTGTTGCTACCAATTTTGATATTTTAGATGGGCTTAATTAAGGAATACTAAAAATAAGAACTAGAGATAAATATTATTATGGATATAGTAATGCAAATTTAGAGGAATAGTTAAAGATCAGTGCTTTCTTAGTAGTAATAGATTCTTTGAACACATGAATATAATCTCAAAGAGGTTTTTACTCATTTAATATTTTCAAAATTTGACTAAGGAAGAGACCCTAGAATGCTTTAAAGAGCTTAGACAAAAGTACCAAAATGATTTGATGACATCCTTGGACAATTAAAATCCACCAAAAAACGATATACGGATATATATTTGCAGGCTCTGTATCTGTTCAACTTGATCTAAAAATATAAGCTGTGGCTAAAAGTTATTTTTGCATAGGTGTGCATAGCACTTTGAAATTTCTTCACCCTCCCAATAACAGTTGCTGAAGGTGTACGCGCATTCAGTCTTGCCTGGATGAAAAACTACATTTTAACTAAGATTTTATAAGACCGTTTTTACAGTTTAACCATACTCTCTATTGAACACAAAAGATCACACAGAATTGACTCTAGTGATTTAATAAAACTATTTTTAAAGTAAGGGCCTTTTCACACCAGGAGACAAGTGTCGGACACAGGCTTTTGTGGTGGGTGAACTCTGGTAGCACACCGGTTTCCGACACTTCTTTGCCAACTGACTTGCAAGCATGTTAGTTAGTATTCGAACTCAGGGGGCGGACAGACTGGGCGAGCTAGCGATTGAGCGCGCGAGCGACTAAAATATAAACTAGAACACATTGGTTGTAATGAGAGGTGGCCAGACTGGAGCGCGCTCGACCCGGTACAGTCTAGTTTACAGGCGCTAGACAATATTATTGTATGTTGGTTCATTGAGTGCTAGGAAAACTTCTCATTTTGACATTTTTATTAATATCGATAGGTTTAGCACACTTGATACTAACGGCCTAATTTAATTGGTAAGATCATAAACCATAGCTATATGTATAAATATACATATATATATGTAAAACTGATATGTTAAAATACTTCAATATTATCAAAGTAGGCCTTTACAAATAAGAATCACCATTAGCGTGGAGAGAGGATGAGAAAACGACAACAATAAATCACTTGTTAAAAACCACCCTCAGTTCACTCAGCCAAGATTCGGAGCCTCCTCATCAACAACTGTCAAGAGCTATCTGCTAATTACGTACTCGCTCGCACGCTTGTCAGTCTGGCCGAACTCTCAAGCGTAGCAGCTGATTAAAATATGATTCTAGTTATCGCAATGAAGCCAATAGTCTACAATTTTTTTTTCTTTAGGGGTAATTTTAACAGGATAACAATATTTTTTAATATTTACTTTTCAAAATGAGCAAACTTAAATCAACCTATATAAAAGAAAATAATTATTTTAATGTTTAAAAGTCTTTAAAAAATAGAGTTTTATTTTGTTAATGTATGATTATATTGCTTGAACAATAAACAAGGTTAAAAATACAATTTATCAATAAAATTGACCAATTATATGTATATATAATAATGATTATTATTAATATAATTATATAAAAAATGAAGGTTTGATATATACATTAAATATTATTTTATTTAGTTATTATCTTCGAGTTTTATATTAATAAAGGGAGATAAAGTGTATAGCTTACCAATTTTGTATTTTTCCTTAAAATCAGGTATGAGCTTTAATATAATCTCATCTCATGCATAGCTAGAAACACACAGCTGTGGTCTAGATTTATAATTAAAAACAACTGACTGCTTGCTACTAGTCGACAGAGCTACAAACAAAGTGTCCGAAACATGTGTCGGAAGTTGAACATTGTCAAGACCACACTCTCCAGTGTCCCAGTGTGAAAAGCTCCATTCAAAGTAAAGCGTTTTAATTAATAAGACCAGACACTTGTGTCCCGGTGTTAGAAGGACTTAAGAAGACTTTTATTAAAAATAGTTGTTAGGTTGCTAGTGGAGCTAGTCCAAAGTGTTCTACATACTCAGATATCAATTATAACCAACTTGTGGGGAGAATATCTTAAACAAGTGAAGTGGGCCCCAAGATTTGTGTCGCTGGCAATGGGAGTGGGCACAGCTTGGTACTAGGTTCAATACCAATCTTCAGGCAAAATAGACAAATCATTACAATGTACTATAAAAAATAATAATTAGCCAATTGAAGTGTAACATGAAAATGGAAGGATTTGTAGATATGGTGGACGGTGAAGAGGAATGAACTTGAAAAGAGAAAGGATAGAACTTTAAATACAATAAATACTAATTTGGGAAGTGGTAAATCTTTATGATCAGCAAGAAATTTATTGTTGTTGTTGAGTGGAGCAGTGGTTTTAAAGGAGTTTTTATTACTGTGTCGATAATCTTAGTCTGAGCCTCCTAGTGTTTGCGATGTTGAAGTGTAGTCATTCACTCAAGTGGGGGAAAGAAGAAACGAGGTCAAGTGATTGATTTGTTCTTTGTTCCCAGGTGATAAAGGGAAGAAGAGAAGGTAGACTCAACAGCCCAATTGGGTCTTAAGAGTTTTGGGGAAGGGGGGAAATGTGTGTGTGTGTTGGCGGAATCTGTCATCGATTAAATCACCAGATTCCCGCTTCGGTGGCCACGTGGTCTAACGCACTACTCTCGCAGTAGACTAGACTTCTGATGAGGGGAGATCAAGGTTCGAGTCCCATTTGGGTGTACTGAGAGTGTTTTTTCCAAAACTGGTTTCCCATTTCCTTCCACGAAAATAAGCGTACATTTACTCTAAATATAGCCTTTCTTATCCTTAAAACCATTATTGTGATTAGTATATAAGCATAAAAAATTATAACCATAGACATCTCTAGAAGGCCGCGGCTGTTGATGTGCAATACCTCTACTAACTGGGGTTACTTTCCACATTGCTCACTCTGCTAAGTGTTTATAAAACTCTTGTAATTTTAATAATTTTTGTTATAATTATTAGTATTTCAAAATATTATTCAAGGGTCGTGATAATGATTCACACTATGCAGAAAAAACGTATTTAACAATTAAATTAAACTAAACATTACTTTAAATTGGAACATTAATTTTTCATAATGTGGACGTAATGACCATAATCTTATTTGTCACATAACATTTACAATATTTCAGCCATTGGCTGGTTTTAGACAGGTGCCTCATCAAAGTACAAATTAATATAATTTATATATTTTAAATGTTAGACCTTATAAACCTAAAAAAATAAATTAGTTACAAATATAAATTTTACAGGACTATAATTATTTACAAACAATATTAGAAAAAGATCTGCAGATAATGACTATAGTTTTAACACAAACTAATTTACTATGATGTTGATCATTATACTCCAAGCCTAGGCTGTTAACTCTATTATATGTTGTGAAGAAACACAATCAGAATCTTTTTTTAACATTAAAGAAAATTATGAGAATATTAACAAAAAAATTATTTTAGCCCCTAGCTAAAGAAACATTTCTTTTTTAACAGAAATTAATTAAAAGAATATTGTATATGACATAGATAATATTTAAAGCTGTATTCCTCTGATCTGTTCCACAGTGACAAACTTCAAGCAGTAAACGAATAGATGGGTCAGTTTTAATTTCCTCTATGCTTAAGTCACTAGTTATTAGTTTCTGATTTTTAATAGCTATAAACAATTTCTCAATTTTTTTCATTTAAAAGGGTTTGCATAATTACTACCACATGTTTTCAAAATGCCAAAATAAAATCTGATGAAACAGATAACCCACCTATATTAATACTTTGGAAATACTTGTCATTACATTTACTTTTGTTGTTTAGAAATAAATAAGTCATCACATTTGGTTTTGTTGGATAGTTTAAAACTAACACTAACCCATAAATAATTATTTAAATTCAGTCTCCAAACTTAATATTTTCTAAATAATCTTTTTCTAGAACTGAAAGAACTTACTGTCTGTTCTGACTGTTTCTGTAACAAATTCAACATTTTCTTTAATAAATGACTTTAAAAAGACACCTCTCCGTACCTTGCTGAATGCAGCCTCAAAACCCTCTTTCGACTTTTTATTATTTGAGTAAGTGTAATATTATAGTTTCCTCCAGCTAACTGTCGATACTGACTAAACCTGAATTCGAGATTATCATTCTGGAATTTTACTGTCAGTATATAAGTTAACGAACTCCTATGCACTCAATGGCATAGGCCCTACTTAATTATTTATTTTATCACCAATCTGAACGAAGAAAAGCGTGAATCCACTCATTTCTGCGTAAAGGATCTGTAGGGAACTTAAAAATTTAAATATATCCTTCTTTCTCGATTGAATTTTTACAATTTGCACTGCAATCAGGCACGATACATGTATTAACTATGCTTAGAGCTACATAGTCACAACACAAGTCACAACAGTGATCAGTCAACAAACATCGCAAAAGCACCTTACCGACTGAATGATTTGGCGCGCTATAGCATAGCCGTGAGTCAAGTATCTGGCCTCAGTATGCGGCGTTGCCACTTCTCACTGGCCGCTGCCTTCTACTATTGATGACTATGATATAACCCGAAAGTGTAGTAAGCCACGGTTCTAAAAAAGAAAAAAATATTTATATCTTACAAGGTTATACTTGTAAAATTAGATCGTTACTTCTCCATCAAAATTGTATATTATATCGTGAGGTAGTATAAACCTGTGATAGAACTAATCTGTGATCTAATGGTAAGAGCTCCTGGCTGTAGATTCAGAGTTCCCAGGTTCGACCCCAGCGCTTCCAGATTTAACAGTGGCTCTGGAACGTGCTTAACTCGTGAGGACAAACAAGGAGCTACTTGAATAAATAAGAAGCAGCTACGGTTTAGAAAACTGAGATACACGGCTGGAAGGCTCGGTTTGCTGAACACATGCATCCCTTTATCCGCAAATGTTGGAACCATTATCGCCAACGGCGGTGGCTACTCGGTTGGTATAGCTCACTTGCGGGATCATAGCATGAAGTTAAAACTAATTACAATAAGTCACAAATTGGCATAACCGGCCTCGTCGTATAGTGGTCAGAGCTCATGGCGTCTGAACTAAAGGTTCCGGGTTCGATTCCCGGCTGATTCTGGGGGATTTTATCTAAAGGAGACTAATTTAGGGCTGGGCCGATGCCGATTATAAATCCGACTATGTCACAATCAGTAAACCTATTATTAAAGCGGATATTTTGTCAAGGACCCGATCCGCAGATGCCAGGTATTGTTAACTCATCACTGTTAAGCTCTTGGTAGACAGCCATGTCCTTTTTTATGTTGCTAAAATGGGTGGTAGGGGGTGGCTGCTAATGACTGAGAAAATGGTTAATTCTTTCATCAATAACAAGGTGAGGGAAAATGGTGGAGAGGTAGGGGTGTTGAGAATATAAACGTCAGGGAGAAAGAGAGAGAAACGGTTTTTCAGTGGTTGTGAAAAGAGAGGGATTATCTTAGCAAGGTCATCCACAAGGTCAACTAGCTAATAACAAAGAGAGGAAGATTAAAGAGAAGATAAAAGTGGGAAAGATTCAAGGGAAACCAAAGCTGAGGAACAGTCAAGGGAAGTTAAAACTGGGGATGAGTCAATCAAAGTTAAAATTGAAGAAGAGTCAAGCAAATTTAAAACTGGAGAAGAGTCAAGCAAGGTTAAAACTAGGGATGAGTCAAGCAAAGCTAAAATTGTAGAAGAGTCAAGAAAAGTTAAAACTGGGGATGAGTCAAGCAAAGTTAAAACTGGAGAAGAGTCAAGCAAAGTTAAAACTGGAGAAGAGTCAAGCAAAGTTGAAACTGGAGAAGAGTCAAGCAAAGTTGAAACTGGGGATGAGTCAAGCAAAGTTGAAACTGGAGAAGAGTCAAGCAAAGTTAAAACTGGAGAAGAGTCAAGCAAAGTTAAAACTGGAGAAGAGTCAAGCAAAGTTGAAACTGGGGATGAGTCAAGCAAAGTTTAAACTGGGGATGAGTCAAGCAAAGTTGAAACTGGGGATGAGTCAAGCAAAGTAGAAATTGGAGAAGAGTCAAGCAAAGTTAAGATTGGGAATGAGTCAAGCAAAGTTAAAACTGGTGAGGATTCAAGGGAAGTTAAAACTAAAACATTCAGAGTTTTCAAAATTACATCTTGGATTCAAAACTTATCTTATTTCAATTATTAATTGTTATTTAAATCGATGATATATTTTATATTATTTTAAAATAATCTGTGATTATTTAAATTACCATCAATTTATTTGAAAAAAGTTTTTTTTTATATTTCCTACTATATTTGTGCCGAGCTAGTAGGAATTAGCCTACACACTCGATCATCTCAACCTCCAACAAAGGAATTATCGAGTCTCCAAGAACAATGGACGGGGTTCGACTTACCATGGCCAGGCCAATGCGGTCGTTGTTCTGTTTGATCATTGTTGATGGCCCATATTTAACTCTACATGAACGGTAATTCCCGCAAAAATATTGAAATAAATCGTCTTAAGTCTTAAGTCTCTCATCACCTGCTCCCCATGCATGCGTCGAGGATCACTTCGGGTATCCACCTCTCCAAGTGCTGTTGCTCTGTGGCGTGATTGGTCTATTCCTCTTCTCTTCCTTTCCTAGTCAGGTGTCACTCGGGGAGCCTATCTAACATGATGTATCACCTAAAATAGGCACAGAACTATATACAGTATGCTGCAGTGCATATTAAAGGCTTTGTTTTTCTCCGTTAACGTTGTTTGGACAGCGCTAATGTCTAGAAAAATCTGTAAGATAGCATTTGTGTCGCTGAGAAAAAGATGAGAGTGGATGCCAACGGTCCGTCCCATTGAGAACCAAAAAACGTAACTTCGTCAGCGGTGGACTGGAAAATCTTGGACTGAAGTTTTGGGTAGGGCAGAGAGGGGGGGAGGGGGCGGATTAGCAGGTAGACAGTCTTATTCTCTGGCTATTATGAATGAAAACTGTAAGTCAGGGACCGAACTATTATTAGCACCACGTCTTACTATCCATTCGAACTTACGCTAATGTGTAATGGTAGGATGATTGTGAGATGAAATGGAGGACCTACAGTTTAACATGGAATCCGAACCACGGTGGAGGCCTGGCATTCCACACATTTACAAGTTGTGATTAATACACGTCTTGTCATAGGTGAAGGGTTTGGCAATCAGATAAATCTGTGCCGGGATAGAGCATTGAACCTCGGATCCTCAGTACAGAAGTCTGACACCTTACCCCTAGATTGCCAGGTCACCCCGGCTTGCTTTATCTACCACATGCTTAATGTTTCTGTACAATAGTGTGTACACAGATAATTCACCACGACACCCATCAATGGGTAGCTTCATTTGTACGTAACTTATCCATATTATCGATAAATTATTATTAGTATTATTATTATTATTATTATTATTATTATTAGCACCGCGTCTTACTACCCGTTCGGGTTATACGCACTTACGCTAATGTGCAATGGTAGGGTGATTATGAGATGAAATGGAGGACCTACAGTTTAACGTGGAATCCGAACCACGGTGGAGGCCTGGCATTCCTCACATTCACAAGTTGTGATTAATAGACATCTTGTCAGAGGTGAAGGATGGGTTTGGCNAACGTGGAATCCGAACCACGGTGGAGGCCTGGCATTCCTCACATTCACAAGTTGTGATTAATAGACATCTTGTCAGAGGTGAAGGATGGGTTTGGCAATCAGATAAATCTGTGCTGGGACCTAGGATTGAACCCCGGACCCCCAACACAGAAGTCTGACACCTTACCCCTAGACCACCAGGTCACCGACGATAAAATATTGTTTGCCTTGTACTTGTCCTTTCAATCATAACACCCCCCATAGTGGAGGTGTGTCATATTCTATGCAAAGATTTCAAAATAAACTTCATTAATAAAACTATCATAAACTTAGCTATGAGAGGAGTCAATTTGACTGGAACTATCTTTAAAATATGGTAAGACCAGTGACAAAATAAATTAAATTTAAATTAAGTTCATTAGCCATTTAAACATTTATAAGCAAATCTACTTTATTGAAATAAATAAATAAAAATGGCCCATTTTTTTAGTATTATTAAAAGCTATTAGCTTGTTAATATTTAAAATTGAATTAAATAAACTATCAGCATCGGTGATCGGCCTAATTGGCCATACATAACAATCGGCATCGGCAGGATCAGCAAAAGTGTTGATCAGCCCAGCCCTAGAATAATTCCCATGTTTACCAGTGTTTTGTTAGTTAAGCTTAAGTTAGTTAAAGAACTTTATTGGCTCCACCCCGTCAGGTTCACTATGATTATCCCCTCATATAGCCAGGACTTGGAAATATCCTCCACCGAAATAAGTACGATTAGTACATTCTGGCGTCTGCCAGACAACGGTGCATTAGTGCTGTCTAGTTTTTCCGCAAAATGAACCACAAATTGATGTAGCCCAGACACGCCATTACTATTATTATTATTATTATTATTATTATTATTATTATTATTATTATTATTATTATTATTATTATTATTATTATTATTATTAACTAAGAAGCAATGTGGAAATTAAAGCAATCTCACAGACATCCATTTATTTTTAAAATTATCTTGCCATGATTAAGACCCAGCCTATTGAATAGGAATTTTCAATTTTTAATATTCAATTATTTTTACAATGATTCACACATATTATTACTCAAGAATGGAGAGTTGATAGAATTTAAGTAACCTATTGTTATTACTAAATGGTAAATTTAAAAATATATTTTGCGTATAACCCGATCAAGGGGAGAGATGCAATAAAATGAAAGCCAAGGACTGATAAATTATGCTATCCAGAGAATGAGTAGGCGTATAGTATGTTCATTAGATGTAGAGAAAGCAAGACTGAGATGGAATGGTCATGTAATGAGGAAGGAAAGTAGGATGCTAAAGAGAATGATTGAGATAAATAATATACGAAATAGAAATAAGGGAGGCCAAGAAAGTAATTAGAGGAGCAGATTACAGAACGTGTGCAAGTGAGATGAGAAGAATGTAAGCAATTAAAGGAGGTAGAAATGTGATAGAATAAAAGAAGATGGAGACGTTTTACTAAACTGACCCAGCCACAGGCTGGAAATAGTTGATAATGAGGATAATGAGTATGAGTATAAATGGGAGGTGAGGGGGGGTTAATTGTTAGGAAGAAGTGAATTCTTACTAGCATGAAGAGAAGAAGACAAATTGATCCATTATACTCTGTCAAACTCAAGCTCTTACCTTACTGACAACAGCCAACAAAGCGCAATAAAATACATTCTTCACCCATTTTGAAATTCAAATATAAGGTTTTTAAGCCTCTAGGAATATACATAATATACATTTTTGAACACCGTTGATATAAAAACTACTTCTCTTTGTCAATTTAGGAAAGACACTATATGTTCGGTAAAATAAAATGACTGGGATATTATTTAGTCACTCTAGTTATTTGAAGTTATTTGACCTGATTTATGAAAGCCAGATTTTTCATTAAAATATTAATTACAGTTAAACAGACACTAATTGGTATTCAAAACATCAGATATCAATTCTTAGAGTGCTCATATACTACATTGCCTTATGCGTGTTTGTAAGGGAGACAAAGATA
The DNA here is from genome assembly GCA_902155825.1 of Timema genevievae. NCBI lineage: Eukaryota > Metazoa > Arthropoda > Insecta > Phasmatodea > Timematidae > Timema > Timema genevievae. The sequence goes on from CABFWO010007295.1 coordinate 16,964, forward strand.
CTAAAATGTTCCTTTCACTCTTATGCATTGGTGTGCAGGCGACAGCCAGTTAGTGTATGGAGGTCACGAGCTTGCCCTGCTCCACGTTTTTAGTATTGAAAGTTTAACCGTTTCCTCTCCATCTTAAGTCCTCTCGGACTATAATACCATAGGGCTATCGTGGAGGTTGGAAATACGTATTTCACTGATGTTCTCCCTACCGGTGGTTCAGCTGTCTGGACACTTTCTTGTGATCGGCTGAGAGTTCGTCAAATTAGTCACAAATAGATTAGAGTAGCAGCTCCCAAACTTTTTGAATCGCTGAGCACTTTTAAAGTAGAGAAATTCATCACGGAGCACTATCGTTGCCCTGATGCCAAAGATACCTAAGTGCATATTTTGCCGTTTTTACCTAACTGCATTTTTAAAGTTGTTAGTCGATATATTACTGTATAGAAAAAGCACAGTCTATTTTTTCGAGTTCTAAATAGCTTTAATTTTGATATAAACTTAATTTTTTCCTTTGAAAGTCATTAAAAATTGGAGCTTTAAATATAATTTAGTCAAAATACCAATTTTGCACATACGTGTCTTTGGCATAAGGGCGACGATATTTTCTCTTATCACCTACATAGGTACTAAACCAAATTACAATAGTATTCTCAAAGATTCTGGAAGGATGTCGAAGCTAACCATCGTATCTGAAAGCGTGGCGGCGAAGTTCTCACAGAGACAGGGTTAGCTGGCACCGTCGTTTATCCGTCTGGTTTTGCCATGTGCGGTCTGTGTGCTTCGCCGACGTCTTAGATATTTTTCACATTTCCAAGAAGGTGTGGGCGAACAAAGCTGACTGAGGTGACGCATGGCAATAGGCACTTTGACTTTCTAATACTAGCTATCTACACTGATTCACAGCACGATGCTAGAGCTTAATAATTTATACCCAATATTTAAGGTACCTAAACACAGTTCATGGCCGAAAACACGCAGTTTTGAGATCTTGTTAAATTTATTTTTCTCTCCATTCTCTTCGCGGAGCACACTTTTGGAACCGCTGGATTAGAGTTTAGAATTCTCTATAATACCTCTTGAAATTGGGCGATGTTTTTGTACCTAACTAAGCTTAGCAACTTGAACTTAAAATATGATAGCAACAAAATAAATAACCATTGAAGAAGATAAAATTAAAAATTTTACACCAATGCCAACGGCATTGTCTTAATTCTCGTTTTGGAAATACATTATTATTATTCTCCAATAAAAAATTTTATTAGTAAAATAACTAGAGTTTTTTTTAAAAGAAAGAGTCTATATTTTTAACGATGAATATATGAGTATCCATTGGCAGCCTGTCCTTAGGGCGTGAGTGCGTGGGACCCACAGTAATTTCGATGGGTCTCCACATATAAAATGCAAAACTATTATTTGACTCACACTAAAATTTTATTTTGCCATTAAAGTTTCAAGAAGAATGTGTTTGCGGCTTAGATAATAGCAGGCAATTATTTTAATATCGCATGTAGTCAGGCACATGGCTGTCAGCACCTTGCAGTGTGAAACCAAACCTTCCCACCTCATCAGATATTGTCGCCAGCCAGCTGCGGTTAGCCAGCCCTGCATTTACTGCGTGTGAAGGCGCTTTTCCGTACGCGCCCTGAAGTTGAAAGCTAGTGAGATACATACGTATTTATTTATGCACATTAATAACACAACTGCAGGGTGAATGTGAGGTACGTCCAGAAAGTAAGAGTACTAGATTTTTCTATTTTTAAAAAATTTATTTAAAACAAAATTACATTATTTTGTTGGTAAATATGTCAGTTATTTCTCCAAGTAGTCACCTTCCCGTTCTATGTAGGTTGTGAGCCATGGCACAAGCTTTTTGATGCCTGCCTCAAAGAATTCTCCCGCTATCTCCTTCTTCCAGTTCAGGACCACTTGTTTCACCTCCTTGTCGGTTGAAAAATTTTTTCCATCCATGTGATTTTCCAGGGAGGTGAAAATATGAGAGTCTGAAGGCACAAAGTCAAGGGAGTATGTGAGGTGGTTCAAAATTTCCCAACCAAATGAGTCCAAAAGCGCCTTGGGGACGTTGGCCCTGTGCGGGCAGGCGTTGTCGTGCAACAAGCACACTCCCTTCGTCAACATTCCCCTCCGTTTGTTTTGAATTGCTCTCTTGAGCTTTTTTAAGGTCTCAAAGTATCGTGCTACATTAATTGTCTCCCCTTGAGGCAGAAACTCGATCAAAATTATCCCTTTCCGGTCCCAAAATATAGTGGCCATGATTTTATTTTTTGCTCGAAATTGAGGTTTTGAATTTTTTGGCAGATGTGGAACTGGTGTGCCACCATTGTGATGACTGTCTTTTTGTCTCATGAGTGTAATGAGCCACCCAGGTTTCATCTCCAGTCACAATCGAGCTCAGAAAATCCTCACCTTCCAATTCAAATCGCTCAAGGAACTCGCGAGCGCTAGCGACCCGATTCACTTTGTGCTGCTCTGTCAGTTGTTTTGGGACCCATCTTGCTCACAATTTTCGGAATCCCAGCGTTTCTGTAGTTGTTTTGTGTAAGAGAGATCTGTAGAGTTGTGGAAACATTGCAGAAATTTTATCCACTGTTAATCGGCTGTCTTCACGAACCGTTTTCTAGATTTTTTGCACCAACTCATCGGTAAAAATGGAAGGGCTTCCACACCTCTGATCGTCATGAACATTCGTTCTGCCTTCATTAAACTCACGACACCACTTAAACACATTCGTTCGGTTCATAACACCTTCGCCATAAGGAGTTTTGATCTGTAAAAAAATGTCAGTCAGTGTTTTTCCTTCAGCAAGAAGGAACCTGATGACAGCGCGTACCTCGCACTTGGCGGGATTTCTTATCGACATATTTCACACAAACGAGCATTACAAGACGAGTTTTCATACTAATGAGGTCTGCCTGTGCTCGTTGTATTCAGAAGAACCCCCACTACTACTCAGTCTTGCCAACCTTGGAAAAAAAGTTCTCACAGCACGAGAGGGCAACCAGTACTCTTACTTTCTGAACGTGCCTCGTACAACAGATCCGTATTCTTTGGAGTAAATTTGCAGTTTTTTTATTTGTTGTATGCTACTTTTAGTTGAGTTTAAATCAAAGAATTTTTAACAAATATGGCTAAATGTCTATCTTCTTTTAAATGTATTATTTAGAGGTGATTAAAGAACTGGATTGGTCGAGGTCTTCTGCTTCTAAAGTGACAAGCCGCCACTGTGAATATTTATAGAATACATTTAATTAAATCTGTTTCCCTTAAACGTTTATTACAAAGATATCTCGTTTATTTTTATTTGAAAAACTAGGACCTCACTGTTAAATTTGCTAGAAAATGGTATATATATATAATCTACGCATGCGTATTTACTTAAATATATGTGGAAAGTTGAGTGTCCTGGTGGGCTGTTGCGTCTCCTTACCACCTAGTGGTAGTGATACGGACAATGGTATATTGGCCGTAAAGGCAGTCAATCTCAATAGTAGGGATACTGGTTTGTAGGAACACTGCTCTGGGTAAGACTGATTACAGTTGTACTTGTGGTATAATGGCTAAAATATGCCAACACCGATCGGTACAGCATAGTTACCGTAAGCGGCAAATACTGTCATTGGTGAGGGTATGATCAAGGCTAATAACCTGATCTACTCTATTTAAAATTACTACAAGAAACTGTGAAGGTATAGCCTCGGATGATCAAAGCAGCGCAAGAGTATTAAGCAAGTAAGAGTTAAAGGGGAAAAGTTGCAGGATAAAGGTGTCAACGCGCAACATGAAATATTGATGGTCAAAAATTAACTTTACAAGAACATAAATGGAATGTCGAAATAAATACTAAGAATATTGAAAGTGCTTGGAACAGAATAAAGGAGGCTGTAGTCGAGTGTGCGAAAGTTGTGTGTGGGTCCGTGGTGGTGGGAAACTTAAAAGGAGATGAATGGTGAAATAAACAGGGGAAAGAAATTGTGAGAGAAAAGAAAGGAGCATACACAATATTGATTACTGTGATGAGTTAAGAAGAACATGGGAGGCTGTGAGAAATATACAAAAAGAAGAAGATGAATGCAAAGAAAGTAATAAAGGATAGCAAAGAGCAAATGATATTAAAAGAAAGAAAATGAATGCAGATTGATTTTGAAAGAAATAAGAATCGATTCCGAAAGTGGATAGAGGGAAAAGAAACAAGGAGTCAAAGGAAATACCTATGGCATTTAGAATGAACGTGGTGAGCTTATCTGGTAATAAAATGATATGAGAGAACGATGGAGATAGTATTTTGAGCAATTGTATGAATAAAATATGGAAAAATTAACATAAAATATGGAAAATGCTATAAAGACTGAAAGAGTTAACGAGTCTGATGTGTTTGAAGCAAATAAAAATTCAAAGAATTGCAAATCTCTGGGCGTAAATGGGATCACAAGTGAAATACTTAAGTGTGGAGGCACGGTATTACTTGCCAGATTGTGTGAGCTATTTAATGTGTATGCTGGGATTTCTAACGTTCCTAATGAATGGAAGAATGTTGTCATTGTTCTTTTGTACAAAGGCAATAAAAGTGAATGTAAAAGTTATAGGGCAATTAGTTTGTTTAGTATTCCAGTCAAAGTTTTTGGAAGTTTCTTAACTGAGAGCGTGCGTGAAAAAATTGTGGACAATATTTAGGGTGTGGATTGTGGTTTCATTCCCGTTAGAGGTTTCATGGACCAGATTTTTGCATTACAACAAGTGATTGAGAACTGTGTGACCGTAACTAAGAAAGGGTATTATGCATTTAATGATTTGGAGAAAGAGTAAGATTGCGTGAATAGGCTTATGTTATGGAATGTTCTAAGAAAGTAAGCTGTAGATGCATGGTTAGTAAATGTAATTATGGTGGCAAATGATTGGACTAAATCGTGAGTTAGGGTGGATGGAGCTTTGATCAAATGGTTAGACATTGAAAAGAGTGTTAGCCAAGGTTGTGTTATGTCTCCATGGTTGTTTAATGTATTCATGTATAAGTGTATGAAGGATGCTTGTGAGGATACGTTTGGTGTCCAAATGAGGAATTTGAATTTGAGTGTGTTGCTATAATATGTAGTTGATGCCATATTAATTTCTGAGAACAAAAGTGACTTAAGGAACGCATTAAATTATTTGAATGTATAGACAGGCAGAATGGAAATTCGTACAATATTTCCAAAATTTAGCTGATATAATTACCCAGGACGGATACGGAAATTATTGTTAACCAAGTATAAATGGAAAATTGTTAGATCAAGTCATTGGTATTGTGTATTTGGGAAGAATGTTCGATAAAAATGGACGGATGGATAGTGAAATCGACAGATGAGTGAATGCATCTCGGAGAATAGTTTATGTGGACAGTTGCAAACAAAGAAGTACTATCGAAGGAGGCAAAATGGCAGTTTTTAAAAGTTTGCTAACCCCAACATTGTTTTATGGATGTGAAGCGTGGGTTTTTCAGGAGAAACACAAGATCATAGTGAATGGTGTTGGAATGAGATATCTAAGAAATGTATGTAAAAAACACGTATGGACAGAATCAGTAATGAATAGGTGCGTCAATGGGAAAGAAGCGTCTCACGTTGGTTTGATCAGGTTGAAAGGATGAGTATGGATCGAGTGATGGCTATGGTGGCATTCCTGATTACCTCTCAATCATAGTAATCTATTTGAATTGATATTATTAGTATTATTATTGTATAATACTATTAGGTGATTTTAACTGCCCCAAAATTGATTGGAAATATCATCATGCTCAAAGCATTTCGCATTTTTACATTAAATTAAAAGTTACTCAACTTCTTGTTTCAACTAACATATTAGGATTAAAACAACTTAATGAATCTGATAATGGCACTAACCTCCTTGACCTTGATTTTGCTCGTTTTCACCACCCCTGAATAAATCAAAGCTCTCATTCAATAGTGAATATTGATTTAGCTCATCCGCCCTTATTGATTTCACTTGATGTACCTATTGCTAGTAAAATTAATGATTCCCCTTCCACAAATATTGATTATGCACGTGGTGATTACATTAATCTTTACAATTACCTGGCCACTGCTGATTGGTCTTGTTTTTATTCTACCACGGATGTTAATTTGGCTGTAGGTAATTTTACAAATTTAGTCCAAAGGAAAATCAAAACGCATATTCCTCAAATTACTATTCTTAATTCATCCAAATATCCGAATTGGTTTTTTCTACTCATAAATATTCGATTAGGAAAAAACATTTTTTCAAAACGTTTAAACCAACAAATAATAAGAATCAAATAGCCAAAGTTATTATTTATGCTTTTAGTGAGGATTACTCCATCTAGATATCATATTCTGTAAATAGAAAAAAGACACCTGAACACGGGAATAGAACCCGGGACCTTTGGCTTAGTACGCCAATGCTCTGACCACTGAGTTATCCAGGAATCGTCCCATGCCCAGGGTCATTCTTTACTCACGTCCTTCATGGACTCTGCCTTAAAATATGCGTGAAGAATGACTCTGGGCACGGGACGATTCCTGGATATCTCAGAGGTTAAGAGCATTGGCGTACTAAGTTAAAGGTTCCGGGTTCAATTCCCGTGTCGAGGTGTCATTTTTCAATTTCCAGAAAACAAATAACAGTCTATTATATTCACATTTTTCTCACTTTCGTAAATTAGTTAAAACTACTTTAATTATAGACAGAGCCAATTTGATGAACTCAATAGAAAATATTATTAAATGCAAACCCAAGGAAATTTGGAGATTTGTTAAAAATAATTGTGTGAATAAAGTTTTCCCGTTTAACCTAGAAATTATTTGCAAGATTATAGCGGATCCTTTGTTAATTGATAATGAGTTTGGGACCTCTTTCATTCCGTTTATAATTCAGCCTTTCCTGTCTTACCCTGTTCCGTTATTGTAACAAGCGTCCCCTTGTATCCATGCCACATTACACCCTTGGATGTTGCTAATTATATAAAAAAAATTGAGTTCTTCTAGATGTGCCGGGACAGATGGAATTCCGAGTTTTATTTTTAAAGTCTGTGCCAGCATTTTCAGCCCTTTGTTAACCTATATCTTTAACATTAACCTGTCAAATGAAACTTTTACTCCTACATGGAAACAATCTGTTTTCATACCTATTTATAAAAAAAGGGCAAAACGAATAATTGTAATTATAGACCAATTTCTCTCTTAAACACTTTTTCCAAAGTATTCGAGGAAGTCATAAACAAGCATTTTTTCCACCACCTTAAAAATAAACTTTCAGATAATCAACATGGCTTTATAAAAAATAAATCTACTGTCACTAATTTAGTAGAATTTCTTGGGCATGCTGCCCCTCAAGTCTCTACCCAAGGTTGATGCTATTTAGTAAGTAAGGCATTTTACTTATGTCAGCATGGTATTATTCTCTCTAAACTTGGTAATTTTGGACTTTCTCACTCGTATGTAAATTGGTTTAGCAGTTATTTGAATGAAAGATTATTCACTATTAAAATTGATTCACACACCTCAAATACATTTTTAGCATCCTATGGTATACCACATGGTTCTAATTTAGGGCCTATTCTCTTTAATATGCTCATTGATAACATTGGTAAATATTTGAACTTATCTAGCTATTTACTCTTTGCTGATGATGTAAAATTATTTAAAACCATCAAATAAATGGCAGATTGTATAGATTTACAAAATGATATAAATGGTATTCTACAATGGTCTTTTGAAAGACCAAATATATATCTTTTACTAGGAAAACTAATCCTTTCTTTTTACTTATAAATTGGGCAGTGAAAACATAGTTCGCATCCTTTATATTAATAATCTTGGTGTTCTCCTGGAAAACAAACTTTATTTCCACTATCATGTTGACTATGTAATTTTCCAATCGTTGAAATTACTTGAACTTATTAAATTTATTACTTCATCATTTAAGAAAGTTGACTTTTTTTATGTCTGTACTACACCCTGATTAAATCTAAGTTAGAATATGCTACTGTTGCTTGGAATTCCATTACCTTAACTGACTCTCTTAGGTTAGAAAACGTTCAAAGAAAATTTGTCGCTGCGTGCTATGATAAATTCTTTACTAACCGGATTTATTATGATTATGACAGAATTCGAAACCTCTTAGGGCTCCAAACTCTCTTCTCGCTTGGACCTTATTGTGATGCTCTTTTTGTTTTTAATATTTTCAATAGAAAAATTTCTTGCAAATTTGCCCTTGATCATGTAGGCGTTCATATCCCTTCTCGGGCTTCTACTAATCCAAAATTATTTTTTCTCAATAGCTCTTATAAGGTGAGCCCTATAGGTCGTTGTATCCATAGCACCAATTCTAGATTTGTCGAATTCAACTTTTATCATAAATGAAAAGCTAAACTCAGAGAGTTATTTAAATAACTCCCATTTCAATAATTTACCATGTATATGTTCTGCCCATAATATTTAAATTTACAATATTATGATTTATGTTTTGCATATTGTTACTGCTTTTAACTACTATTTAGTTATGTGTTATCATTGCTATTTTTTATTATTATCATTATTAATTAATATTTATTCGTAACTATTCATCAGTATATATAATTATTCAGCTATTATTGTTTATTTTATTTTCTCGTGTAATTTTATATATTTGTAAGGTACTTATGTACTTTTCAGTGCTGGCCTGTTATAGGTCTTACGACTTTTGGCCAGCTCTATTATAAAGGAAGTTGAAATTAAAATTTATATTATTATTATTATTATTATTATTATTATTATTATTATTATTATTATTATTCACATTTATTTTTTCATAAAAGTAAATTACTTTTCTTTTATCGTTCAGGAAATATATATTGACGTCAATTTCTAAAATTTAATTCTCATTTACATACAATTTTCTGATTCCTAACCCCCACTTATGATCCTCATACCCAAAGAAAGAGGGATGGATTTGGGCTCTACTATCCAAAATACTGGCTGCCAAGGACAAAAAAAAAATTAATTCAATATGGAGTGAGGGGCTGACTTATCACAAAAATGGAAGATCAAAGAGAGATATCGGGCGACTATACTAGGTACTTTTGGGTATCTTTAATACTGTTGTATAATATACGTACAGGACTTGTGATGAAAGGTGTTTTTATGTTTTTTCAAAATGGCAGAGACCACTCCAATAATTACAGCCATCTGTCATGGAACAATCACATCAAACAGGGTACCCGTCATTTGGCCTAAAGGCATTTGGCCTAAAGTGTAGGCTAAATGCCTTTAGGCCAAATGCCTTTAGGCCAAATGCC